>ONZH01012092.1:0-177047 GCA_900303285.1 Rhinella marina | reverse complement strand
AGGTAGACTAAAGAGTCATATACATCATACTAAAGTAGACAAGAAACAGCTGCATAAAGGAAGACACATCACTCCTATATACCGGAAGTACTTAAAGAGGACCTTTCATCACTCCTGACATGCCTGTTTTAATAGCTTCATGCATCCCCCATGTAATAACAATTCTGGAGCATCTATTCGTATGTCTCTATGTTATGCCATTCCTTTATTATTCCTGCTATAAGCTATGAATGAATTGCTATAAGCCTTCAGTAAGGGTACAGAGGGGAGGTTACCAGTTGGGGGAGTGTACCTGCACAGTCTGAAAATGGCAGCACTGATTGGATAAAGTAAGACTGTACAGGTACACACCCCAACTGGTTACCTCCTCTCTGTACCCTTACTGCAGACTGCTAGCAATTCATGCATAACTTCTAGTAGAAATAATAAAGGAATGGCACAACATAGAGTCATAAGAATAGATGTTCCAGAATTGTTTATACATGGGAGATGCATGAAGTTATTAAAACAGGCATGTCAGGAGAGGTGAAAGGTCCTCTAAGTCATCTACAAACTGAGTAGACCAAAGAAAATCAGTACATATTACCATATAGTAAGGTAAAGAGGCCCTGTCAGCAAGACCAACCCTATTAAATCAGGCATACTGCCTGGTAGGGTCGACTCTGCTGATTAAATGATACCTGGATGGAGAAACGTTGTTTCACGATTCCAGTGAAAACAGTAACTTTCTACATGTAAATTAGCCACAATTGTGCCACATGCGCAATAAACATTTGTTCATCTTAAAGGGAGTCTGTCACCTCATTTTCACCTATACAACTAACAGCAGTGCCCCACAGAAGATTGCAGACACATCCCAGACGTGCACTGTGTGTCTGTATTCCATGTTCAGAAAAAGCACTTTTATTCTGCTGGAAAACAGCTCCCATGTGCCCAGATGAAAGTGAAAGTAAAAACAGCTTTCTCTCCCGACTGGATTTTTAACAGTTATATACTCTGAGATAATGCATATAATGCTGTGATTTTGGTATCATTTGAATGCCAGCTTTCAGAGAAGGTCAGAACCATTTTTCTATCTGCTACCAATCCCAATGTATGAGCAGCTAAAGCAGCCCTCCCCTCTTCAGTCTGGTTTGCTTTGGGCACTTGCAGCAGCAGAGCTGGGCACCTGGGAGTTGTTTTCCTGCAGAACAGTGCTTTTCCTGGACATGTGATACAGACACAAAGTGCACACAGGTATGTCTGGGATGTGTATGCAATCTTTTGTGGGGCAGTGCTCTTATATATTGGTGAAAAAAAAGGTAACAGACTCCCTTTAAGTTGTGGTGCATGGCAACAGCGTGTTACTACAGGGTCAGGCAAGAGGACACTGAAGTCTGGCCCTGTGTTAGTCAAGGGGAGGAAGGAAGGGTGAGTTTCCAGAAGAGTTCAGGTGCATGGGCCTGCTCCTTAGTGCACCGATCCTTAATTTATATATAAAAGAAAAATGTTTTTCATGGAATGGCAAAATTGATTTTTACCATCCAGGTATCGTTTTAATCAGCAAAATCAACCTTACCAGGTTTTATAGAGATGCCTGGTTTAATAGAGATGTTTCTCTCATGGGAGCCTTTTTAAGAGAGATTTTCCCACATAACCAATACTTATGAATTATCCTGTATATATGCTATCAAATAATCATGGAAAGGAGGAAATACACTTACTGGTAATAGGATTTCCAGGAATCCCTCATGAAAGCCTGACTGGAGTTTGCCATCTAGACCTTCTTAGAACAGGATGCAGAGAAGTTTAAAGGCTCCTCCCATCACCACCCTCTAGTGCTCCACATTACTAAACTAAGATGGATGCAACTGATTTATTAAAACCAACAGGAATCCTTCATATAATAGATTCACATAGCAGATAATTATCGAACTGAGGCCAACAGAGAACCCACCTACAGGCTCATCCTTTAAATCAGGATGTTTATATAACTGCAGCTAATCACTGTATATTCTTACCTACTATGCCCTGAAAAAGTATTCATACCCCTTGAACTTTCCGATATTTTTTTCATGTTACAGCCACAAATGTAAATGCATTTTGTTGGGATTTTATGTGATAGACCAACACAAAGTAGCAAGTATGTGTGAAGTGAAAAGAAAATGATATATAGTTTCCAAAATTTTTAATAAATAAAAATCTGAAAAAAGTGTGGAGTGCATGTGTATTCAGCCCCTTGTACTGATAGCCATAAATAAAATCCACAGTGACCAATTGCCTTCAGAAGTCACCTAATTGGTAAATAGAATCCACCTGTGCTATTTAATCTTATTATAACTGTAGCTGTTCTGTGAAGGCCTCAGAGGTTTGTTACAGAACATTAGTCATCAAACAGCTTAATGAAAACCAAGGAGCACACCAGACAGGTCAGGGATAAAAGTGGTGGAGAAGTATAAAGCAGGGGTAAGTTATACAAAAAATTCCCAAGCTCTGAACATCTCATGGAGCACTTTTCAATCCATCATCTGAAAATGGAAGGAGTATGACAACTACAAACCTACTAAGACATGGCCGTACACCTAAACTGACAACCCAAGCAAGGAAAGCATAAATTAGAGAAGCAGTCAAGAGGCCATTGGTCAAATCTGGCCTTTATGAAAGAGTGGAAAGAAGAAGCCATTTTTTTAAAGCAAGCCAAAAGTCCAATTTGAAGTTTGCCACAATCCATGTAGAGCACAATGTAGAGCTGTGGTCCCCAACCTTTTTTGCGTCAAGCACCAGTTTCATGCAAGATAATTTTTTCAGTTCCATTTTTAAAACACAATATGAATAAAAGGAAACCGCGGCACTCACCAAGAATCTCATTGCAGCTTTTGTTACATACTTGGTAAAAACACAGGGGATGTGGGTACAGCACAGCAAAAAAGGCAATTGCCGTTTCACGCCTCCTGCACTTCCTCAGGCCTCAAAACGTGATGCCGCCGACATTCCCATGTTATATCCCCACATGTCTGCGTCATCACCATGACTACATAAGACAGATTCACAAACAACATTAAAAACTATATGAACACCGCTAGATCATTTTTATCGTTCAATCCCAAAGGACCCATTGAGTTTGTTCTAATGATCCATACAGCCTCCTTTTGCTTCCACCCATAAGTTAGCAGTACCGTATAGACAATTTATGCGGATAAAAAAAGAATTGCATCAGATAAAGATGGGTATATCGAACAATCTAAGGACCTGAAGAGGCGTTTGTTACAAAGAGGGTATCCTGAGAGTGCGTATTTAAAAGCTTCTGCACAAGAGCGGCTTAATGACCGAAGCAGGAGAAATAGAAGTGATAGTAGAAATAATGTTAATGGCAAGGGTCATGTAAGGCCTGTATTTACCTTTAACTACACTCCAATGCCTTCAGCTATTAAGAAAGCTATAATGAACAATTGGCATGTGTTAGTTATTATCAGTTTTAGGAGAAGTGAGACCATAAGGGACTACATAGAGAGGAGTAACTTTTAAGAGGAGAATTTAAATTGGTTAGGAAAATCTATTCCAGTGAGCAATTTCAGTTGTGGGCACTGTTCCATGCGCAGATTTATCCATAAATCCAAATACTTAAAAATAGGGGGAATGTAGTAAGACATTTTATTTTTTGCAAAACATAATATGTAGTATATGTAATCTTTTGTTCCTGTGGGAGATTCTATATAGGCAAGACCATCAGGTGCCTATATGTCAGATTTAGGGAGCATAGGAGGTCTATAGAGACACGTATAGGAGCATCTAGATTGATAGAGCATGGAGGGAGGCGCATGGAGGGAGAAATGATACACGAGGCGCATGGAGGCAGAAATGATATACTTAGATGCGCTGGTATAGAAGTGGTACAAACTCCGGATCGTGGTGGAGATAGGAATCGCATGCTCCTACAAAAGGAGGCTGCATGGATCATTAGAACAAACGTGATGGGTCCTTTGGGATTGAACGAAAAAAATGATCTAGCAGTGTTAATATAGCGGTTTTTAATCTGGTTTGTGAATCTGTCTTATGTAGTCATGGAGAGGACGCCGACGTGGGTACATCAAGTGGGCACACCAGTGTTGTCACGTTTTGAGGCCTGAGGAAGCGCAGGCGGAACGAAACGACTGTTGCCTTTTATGTTGTGCTGTACCCGCATCCCCCGTGTTTTTACAAAGTATGTATAAATGCTGCAACAAGATTCCACTGTTTCCTTTTCTTCATATTGTGTAACTATAAAATGTTCTTCAATTATATAAATAGTAAAAAGTTTACAGAGTGATTAGGAGAAAGCAAATATATGAAATATATTCACTGAGGAAAAAGAACTTTCAGATGAAATGCAGATTGTCAAAGTCAATTACCCATTAAAAGTGTCCTGTCCAAACTAGGAAGAAGTACAACTGCATCTTAAAAAGATTAAAATAGACAAATCACCAGGTCTAGATGGCATACACCCCTGTATCTTAAGAGAATTAAGTAATTGACAGAACCTTATTTCTGATATTTAAAGGACTTTATAATGACAGGGTGTTCCACAGGATGGGAGGTTAGCAAATGTGGTGCCAATATTCATAAAAAGGGTCAAAAACAGAGCCCAGAAACTATAGGCGGGTAAGTCTAATATCTGTCATGGGAAACTGAGGATTTTCTAAGAGATGCAATCTTGTATTAGCATGGTTTCATGAGGGATCGGTCCAAATCAAATTAATTTAATCAGTTTCTATGAGGTGGTAAGTTCTAGACTTGACCAGAGTGAGTCACTGAATATGATTTCTCCAAAGCATTTGATATTGTGCCACACAAAAGGTTAGTACATAAAATAAGAATGCTTGGTTTGGGGAAAGATGAACATTTCTCTTACCAGTAATTGGATTTCTTGTTAGCCTACACAAAAGGAGGATCTCCCCGCCTCTCAAGTGACCGGAAACAACGCAGACGTTCAAAATAAAAAGCCTCCTCCTATTACCTACTTAATTTTAGTGATGAATAACCAACAATATATTTCATCACATAAGGGTGGAATTCCCAAGCCGTTGTGGAGGTTAACAGGAAATCCAATTACTGTTAGGAGTTATATTCATCTTTCCCTGACACCTCCACAACAGCACTACAGGACGATTTACAAGTTGCAGCTCAGCAAATCTGCTACAAGAAAGCTGAAGCACTCTCAACCCAAGATGTAGACACGGCTCTTGTTGAATGCGCCCTAAGGTCTTTGGGGGGGTTAATCCTTTTTCTTGAAAGCAGTATAAAATAGCCAGTCAAATCCAGCTTGCTATGCTGCCTTTGCTTGCTGCTTTCCTTTTGTTGGATCCCTGTAACTGAACAAGAAGTTGATCTGTCTTTCTGAAGGATCAACCTATAAACACTCGACCTATGAGGGCTACCACAGGAAACATATACATAATCTCTTACAAAAACATATCTGTGCATGCCCAAATAAACAACACATCAAATGCAGTTTAAAACCAAACTTTATTAATGTTTAAAAAAAAAATCATATGCAGAGCAAATGCCGAATAAAAATACATAAAGATCTGAGAGAGGGACACGGGAATTAAGCTCTATGTACTTGGATCTCCAAACAATATACATATGAGCTATATAAATATACAGTGATATCAGAAGCCAGCTGTAATGTAGTTAATACTACTCAATATATACAAATGGATGCATAAACCAAAGTTACCATTATCATCAAGGGGATAATCTATCCCTGCCACTTGTACATCTCATAATGCATGGGTGTACCACTAAACCATACCTCCCGGCTTCTGAAAATACCCGTGTCCCCCTCTTATGGAATTAAGGAGCTTATGGAATCAACGTATGTAATAATGCATTTACACACGACTAGATTGTGGAACTTTTTGTTCTGATCTTGCTTGTGTACAGGAGGAAGGGAGGGATATATCCTGTTGGCAATGAAATCCAGATACTACCTTTGGGAGAAAGGCTGAAGAATGTTTCAGGACTTTCCTATCCTCTATAATAGTAAGGTACAGTGGCCTGTGTAAGAATGCCTGAAGTTCTTCCATTCTGGAGGCTGTAGTAATTGCCAATAAGAAGATAGTCTTGCAAGTCAGGAGTTGCAAGGAGGAGAGAAGATATCCGACAATAGTTCAAATGGAGCAGACATGATTATTGTGGGAACCGAAGAATGAAGTGAAGGGCACAATCTGAAGGGCACAATTTTTATCCATGAATGCACTTAAGGTAGCCATCTGCACTTCCAAAGTATTTACGCTTAGACCTTTATCCAGTGAAGATTGTAAGAAATCTAGAATGACATATCTGGAGTAGTTACAGGATTCCCTCTTTCCCCTGAAAAGGTCAAAAAGGTCTTCCATATTATTTGGTAGATTTTTGCAGTAACCCATTTCCTGCTGTGCAGTAATGTAGTAACAACCCGATAAAACAGGCCTTTTCTTTTTAAAATAACCCATTCAGTTTTCAGGCTGTCAACTTTAATTGAGGAACCCTTGGATGTGGTACTAAGCCCTGGTTTAGAAGTGCGGAGAGAATCCAGAAATTTCCTGCTGCTAGTCTCAGGAGAAGAGGAAAGATGATCTTCTTGGCCACTATGGGGCTAATCAGGATTACTTGTGCTTTTTCTTCCACAATCTTCATGAGTTCTCTTGGAAGCAGAGACAATGGAGGGGAAGTCCAGTTGGCCACTGTACAGAGCATCAATCTTCTGCAGACTGTCCTGAATTAAAAGAGGTGTAGAATTCTTGAAGCGGACTATTCTGCCTTGTAGCAAACAAATCCAGAATTGGAGTTCCCATCTTCCTTGTAATCTGTGAAAAGATTGTCTGATTCCATGCTCATTTCCCCTCCTTCAGAGTTCTTCTGCTGGAGTGGTTTGCTAACTTGTTCTCTTTGCCTCTGAGATGAACTGCTGACAAATACTTAAGGTTTCTCTCTCCCCATGCAAAAAATGTTTTCCACCACCACAGCTACACTTCTGCTCCTTGTACCTACTTGATGGTTGATATAGGCAACAGCAGTCATGTTACAACCTTGTGTTTGATTCTACTCTTCAAGGCCAGGAGGACCGCTGACAACTTTTGTAGGTTTGAGGGGGAATGTGTCATATTTTTGTTCCAGGTGCCCCTAATAATGAGTTGATGTGTGTGGGCACCCCAGTCCTGACTGATAGCATCGGTGGTGATCATGTCAGAATTTTCTTGATGCTACTAAACTCCTCTTATAAGGTTTCTTCTGATCAGTCACCCACACAGTGAGTTCTTCAAAAGCAGGTACCTTCAGACTTTTGTCTAGTGATGTCTTCTTGTCCCAAGTTTACAGGAGGAAAGACTAAAGAGTCCTCAAGCAAGCCCGAGACCATCTGACCGAGGGAATCGTTGACGTTAACGGTCCCAGAACCTTCATAATGTTACTTATGGATGTTGGCCCTGTCTGTCGAAAGTTTTTAACTGTTCTGATCACTAGGTTCTGTTTGTCCAAGGGAAGAAAGGAAGGTAGTTTTCAGGAATCTAAGAAAACTCCCAAAAAGATTTTTTGCTGAGCTGGTAGCAGATCTGACTTTTCTCGATTTAATATCCAGTCTAGGTAAATGGCTCATTCAGACGACTGTGTTTGGCAGTCTGCAAATTGCCAGCCATGGGCATTCCGCATTTTGCAGAACGGAACGGCCAGCCCTACGACAGAAATGTCTATTCTTGTCTACAATTGCGGACAAGAATAGGACAGGTTCTATGTTTTTTACGGGGCCACAGAACAGGAGTACGGTTGCGGAAAGCACACAGTGTACTGTCTGCATCTTTTGCGGGCCCATTGAAAATAACGGGTCCGCATCTGTTCTGAAAAAATGGGGAACGGAGGTGGATTTAAATATACAGTCATGTGAATGGGCTCTAGAAGAAGGTTGCTACTGCTGTCTGTAAGTGATCTAGAAGCAATTTCTTTGATTGAGCGGTCAGTAAGAAATCATCCAGACGGGAGTATTAAGATACTCTTTTAAAGGAGATAGCTGGCGACCACTGCAATAATTTTGGTAAATACCCTTGGTGCTGCTGATAGCCCAAAGGGTTGATCTCTGAATTGATAAATGGGAGATACTTTCCCCTATGGAAACAGCGACCATTAGATATTCTTGATAACTGTCGTGAATGGAATAAGGTAGTAGGCATCCACCAGATCTAGTGTTGCCATGTAACAATTTTTATTTTAGAAGATTTATTGTTGATTTTATAGTCTCCATTTTAAACTTCTTATATGAAATTAAATCAATTAAATCTTTGAAATTGAATATTAATCGGAAGGACCCATTCAGTTTCGTGGCTAAGAAAATTGGGGAGAAGAACCCCTGGCCTTCCTGAGAGCAAGGGATTAGAATCAGCGCCCGTTTTTGTATTAGGGAGAATATTTCTTTTACCAATGCTAGCGGTTTCTGAGTATTTGATAGGGGTCAGTTTATCATAAATCTGTTGGCAGCAGAGATACAAATTCCAACTTGTAATCCTGTTGGATTGTTTTTAGGCCCTAGGTCAAGGGGGTGATCTCCCATGCATGATAGAACATTCAGAGTCTAGCACCCACTGGAAATCTGGCGATATTGTGATTTTTTGCTGCTGCTGTCAGGATTAAACAGGAACCCTTTTCCTCTACCCTCTACCATCAATGAGTAGAGTCCTTTTTCCTCTGGCCCTAACTTACCCCTTCCCTGGTTATGAAAGGAGCACCACTGCTGGAAGAATCTGGATTCAGAAGGAAATTCATTTTTGTTGTCAGATGCCTTTTCAAGAATCTGTCTCCCTCAAAGGTGATTGAACCACGTCTGCTTTTAGACCCCGAGTCACCAGACCACGACCTGAGCCAAACTGCTCTGTGACTGTCATTGGACAATGCAACTGATCTAGAAGTCAGCCTCACCAGGTCTGCCAAGGTGTCTGCTTGAAAGTTTAGGGGCTGTTTTACTACTGTCTGCAATGGTCGCCTGCAGCTGATCCTATGAGCACAAGGCTCATGCCCGGGGTTGCTTTATGAACAAGGACTTAAGCCAAGAATAGAGGGCACACTCTACCCAGCACTCCCAGAAACTGGAGAAAGCAAAGACTGGGCGAAAAGGACTCCATAACAGGATGACTTGCACAGATCACTCAAGGGACAGGAAATGAAAACTGAACTAGATAAGAGAAGGCATTTTATTTTGGACTTCTACGTCGTTTCCTGTCACTTGAGAGATGGGGAGATCCTCCTATATTGATGTTGTGGAGGTGTCAGGGAAAATGTGTGTACATGGTTAAGTAACTAGCTCAGTGATAGAAAACAGAGGGTGGCTATTAATGGTAAATACTCAGATTAGGTCACCGTCACCAGTGGGGTACCACAGGGGTCAGTATTGGGGCCCATTCTATTTAACAATTTTATTAATGATCTTGTAGAAGACCTACACAGTAAAATATAAATTTTTAGCAGATACAACTTGTAGGAAAACAGGCCGAACTAGATGGACAGATGTCTTTTTTCGGCCTTATAAACTATGTTACTATGTAAAGTAGTAAAAGGTAAAAAAACAAAAACACAACTATATGCATTTGGTATTGATGTAATCGTACTGACCCAGGGAACATTATGTTATTTCGTCATTTATGCCGAAAAATGAACTCCAACAAATTTATAACGTACAAACTTAGTGGCAGTATTGCTGTTTTTTCACATCTCCCTCCCAGAAAGTTAATAAACGTAATAAACGTTAATCAGAAAGTTATGTGTACCCCAAAATGGCACCATTAAAAACTATAACTTGTCCTGCAAAAAACAAGTTCTCATACAGCTAAATAGTTACATAGATCTTGGAAGATGACAATAAAAAAAAGAAAAACACTTGGTCAATAGCCCAAAACAGGCTGACCACTAAGGGGTTAATTCAGACATGAGGTGTTAATTTAGACATAACAGAAGGTTGCTAGACTATGTATATTTATGTAGGCCTGGATGAGATTTATCCCTGCAACTTTGGCAAAACTGATTGGGGCTGTAGGGCAATAAACACTTTCCTCAAGGTAGACAGAAAAGTCTACAAAATATATTAAACAGACGAACAAATGGCATACTAACAAGATAAAGTTACAACTCTAGTGGCAACAGAGCATACAGCAGCCAGTAAATATACAAACTATGCAATTTTGTGGTTACCTATCTTTTTAAACTAAAGATTTGAAGTTTAGAAAGGAAATTGGGAAGTATCTGGATAAAAATGGATGTGTTTAACAGATGATAAACGTATTGTTTCCATCGGTTCCCCATTCACTGCAATGTAAAATAAAAACATACATTTCTATACATTTTTTTTGCAGGACAGTTAATCCCTTCCCGACCAGCGCCATACATGTACGGCGCTGCGGTTAGTAACTTCCCGACCAGCACCGTAGTGCTACGGCGCGCTGATCGGGCGGGTGCAGGAGCTGTGCCCGCCCGATCAGCTGCGGGGGGCCAGCTGTTCCCAGTAGCCGGACCCCTGCTGCGTCGTCCCCGTGACGGGGACCCAATGGCTTAGATAGCAGCCGCATGTCTTCCTTAGGCATCCGGATGCTATCTACAGATGCATCTACAGAAGTATCGCCACGTCCGTATCGACTGGCTCTATAAAAATATCACATGATCCACCCCGCCAGGTAAACACAGTAAAATAAAAAATAAAAAAAAAACCTGTGCCAAAACAGCCTTTTTTTGTCACCTTCCCTTACAAAAAGTGTAATCGCAGGCGATCAAAAAGGCATATTTACCCCAAAATGGTACCAGTCATCTCGTCCCGCAGAAATGTAGAAAAATATGGCTCTCAGAAAATAGCAACACAAAAAAAAGATTTTATTCTGTTCAAAAATTCATCTAATGTGTAAAACTTTCCAAAAATAAAAATGTTAGACATATTGGGTATCGCCGCGTCCGTAACAACCTGCTCTATAAAAATATCACATGATTTGCCTCCTCAGGTGAATGCTGTAAAAAAAAATTAAAAAATACTATGCCAAAGCAGCTATTTTTTTCACCTTGACTCACAAGTGTAATACCAAGCAATCAAAAAGTCTTAAGTACCCCAAAATGGTACCAATGAAAAAGTCACCTCATCCCACAAAAAATGAGCCCCCACATAAGACCATAAAAAAATAAAAATCAATGGCCCCCGCAAACCAATCCATCAAAATCTATGCTGCAAAATCCATATGACGCTCAGTCTGTTCTGAGTCCTGCCATGTGCCCCCACAGCAGTTTACCACAACATATGGGGTGTTGCCGTATTCAGGAGAAAATGGGGAACAAATTATGGGGTGCTTTTCTCCTGTTACCCCTTGTGAAAATGAAAAATTTGGGGCTAAAGCAACATTTTATTGGAAGAAATGAAACTTTTCATTTTCACAGCCAAGTGTTTCCAAATTCCATAAAACGCTTAGGGGGTCAAAGTGACCAGTACCCCCCTTAATATAGTCTTTGAAGGGTGTAGTTTCCAAAATGGGGTCACTTTTTGAGGGTTTCCACTGTAGGGGTACGTCAGGGTCTCTCAATTACAAAATGGTGCCTAAAAACCATTCTAGCAAAATCTGCCTCCAAAATCCGTATGGCGCTCCTTTCCTTCTGACCACTGCCACAAACCCATAGAGACGTTTACCACCACATATGGGGTATTTCTGTAAACTGTAGAATCAGAGCAATGTATATTGAGGTTTAGTTTGCTGTTAACCCTTGCTGTTTTGCAAGAAAAAAAATTAACATGAATAATCTACCAAAAAAGTGAAATTTTGAAATTTCACCTCCATTTTCCATTAATTCTTGTGGAAGACCTCAAGGGTTAACAAAGTTTGTAACATCAGTTTTTTATAATTTGAGGGGTGTAGTTTCTAAAATGGGGTCATTTATGGGTGGTTTCCATTACGTAAGCCACTCAAAATCACTTTATATCTGAATTTGTGCTTAAAAAAATGGTTTTGGAAATTTTGTTGAAAATTTGAAAAATGTCTTCTAAACTTCTAAGCCTTCTAACGTCCCCAAAAAGTAAAATGACCTTTATAAAATGATGCCAACATAAAGAAGACATATGGGGAATGTAAAATAATAACTATTTTTGGAAGTATTACTATATATTTTGAAAGTAGAGAAATTGAAATTTGGAAATTTGCTAATTTTTCCACATTTTTGGTAAATTTGGTATTTTTAAAAAAATAAAAATGAAATATTTTGACAAATTTACTACTGTCGTGAAGCACAATATGTGATGAGAAAACAATCTCAGAATGGCTTGGAGAAGTAAAAGTGGTCCAAAGTTATTACCACATAAAGTGACATGTCAGATTTGCAAAAAATGGCCTGGTCAGGAAGGTGAAAACAGGCCCGGGGTTGAAGGGGTTAAGGTGCCGTACAAAGAAAAAAAAAAACACGTACAGAAACAAATAATGACAAAAGGAATCTTAAGTATACATTTTTGAACTACATTTGCCCAATTATAGTCTATGGGTGCATCAAGCCTTAAACGGTTTCTACAGTTTTTAAAAACTGATGATCTATCCTCTGGATAGACCATCAGCATTGGATCGGCGGGGATCCGACACCCGGGACCCCTGCCGATCAGCTGTTTGATTAGGCAGCGGCAGATCCATTCATGTGAACAGAGCTTAGCCCCGCCCAGGCCAGTGATACTCGTCGTGACGTCACTGGGCCTGAGGAAAACACAGAGAAGGAGCGTGGCTGCCTTCTCAAACAGCTGATCGGCTTGGGCCCCGGGTGTCTGATCCCCGCCGATCAGATGCTGATGATCTATCCAGAGGATAGATCATCAGTTTTAAAAAAAACTACAGAACCCCTTTAAGTTTCCTTACATTTTTGTCTGTTTACAAAGGTATACAAGCTATTTTACAAAGGGCTTCTGACAACCACTGTATCCCGTACACAACATTGGTCTGGAGAGGCGGATTTGAGGCACATATGAATAGTTGCGCCACTATCTGCGACATGTCCCTACTCACGCCATCTCATTCATCATTTTCTATGCCTGTTTTAGACGTAGTGGTCTTACATTTAGAACAGGCGCTGGATGCTCTGAAGTTATGGAGAGGCCTGCGACTCTTCATAACTTTGGCAGATCCACTGCCAGCAAAGGGCCTTTATTAAGACCGGCGTCTAAAATGCTGGTCTTAATAAGTGTGCCCCATAATGTCTTTCCTGACAGTTTCATATGCACTAGGGCACGGCTGTGCTTCATGAACCCACAGCAAATCAATAGCGGGGAAACCGCAAGCTGCATTACTCACTTTGCAAGGCTTAGGAGCAAGCCAGGGGACATCCACCAAGGAAGGTGGTGGAATGGCTGCAAAGACCCTAACTGTAGTCTCAGAAGCCAGAGACAGCCAAAAGAGACCTTTGTCCAGAAACATGCTAGCAAAGCTAGTCAGGAATTAGGAGAGACAGAATCCTCCAATCCAGTCACAGTCACAAGATCTTAATGGACTCTTGCAGAAAATCTTCCACCCCGTAGCAGGAAACCTCCCTGCGTTTGTTCTCATTAGGGATAGGAAGAAAGCTGGAGGGTGATGGTGGGAGGGGTCTTTTAACCTCTTAAAAAGGTCAAGTGGGCAACATCCAGTGGTGTTGCCATGACTGATGAACAGGGAAAAATCATTAGGGCTCATGCACATGATTGCTGGCTGATTTGCAGTCCGCAAAACAAGGATTCCGGCCGCGTGCCTTCCGCATTTTCCAGAACGGAATGGCCAGCCCCTAATAAAACAGACCTATCGTTATGCGGACAGCACAGAACGGACGTGCAGATGCCTACAAAATCTTCTGGCTCCATTGAAGTGAAAGCTTCTGCATCTGCCCCGCAAAAAAAAAAAAAAAAAAAAACACGGTTGTGTGCATGAGCCCTTAAATTGTAAAATATTTCACCGCATGTAAATCATCAGTGATTTAATTACTTAAAGAATATAGGTTAGGAGAGTCCAAATTGAAAAAAATAAAGGATGGGGAAGATGTACATGAGTTAAGTAATTACATAATCATATATGTTAAAAAAAAAAAAAAAAAAAAAAACTTAGTAGTTCAGGAAAACTCCTTTATGAAATAATCATAAATATAAAAAGAATAGCATGTCCTTACCTTAATGGAGATAATAGATAGATAAAAGATTCATTACAGTGAGTGATTTTAACACGTGCTCCCACCAATGTTTCAGAACTTTTAGCCAAAGTTTGTCTGTGTATATAACTCATGAGAACCATATGATTACCTCGTGGCACTTTATAAACATTGCAAATAATTTTTGCCTTTCTGTTTGAGCCATCAACTGTGTAAAAAAAAAAAGAAATAAATACAACTATAAGAAAATGAAAAGGAACAAAGTATATAATGTACATACACATATTTGGCATTACAAGAGAGTGGAGCAAAATAAGCATCATATATATGTGGATAAGGAGGCAGTCTTCTCAAAGAGGCTGTCTTTTGGTGAGGTTTCACTATAATACACCACATTTTTCGCTTTACAAGAAAAATGGTCGTATAAAGCAAATACTAGTGAGTTCTTCCATTAGGTGTGAGGGTCACGATGCACTACAGGTCCTGACCTTCAGGATGTAGTGCATGCAGACCTCAGACCTCACGCTGATCTGAGGTCTGATGGGGGTCTGGCATGCAGGTTGGATTTAATCTCCTGATATTGGGGTCTGATATGAGGTCCTGATTTGGGGGTCTGACCTGAGGATCTGATATGAGGGTCTTATCCGAGGGTCTGATGAAAAAAAATGTTTTCTTATTCTTCTCCTCTAAAACCTGGGGTGTGTCTTATCATTAGGTGCATCTTATAAAGCGAAAAATACAGTATACATGACACACAGCCTCCTCCTGACGGCCCTGTGTGCTGGGGAAATCTCGCGCCTGCGCTGTGCTGTTCAGTATTTGCTGCAGGCATAGTGAAGGAGAGCGCAGGAGAAGGCGAATGCTGCCTGGCCCTGTCAATCAAGACATAGAGGGTGGTGAATGAGGTGGGAGAACGGAGCTTCTAGGAACAATGCCCGTCCTGTTCCTAGAGGCTAATTTGCATATTATAAAAGTAAGCATTTTGCAGTAACGTGTACAATAATAAACTCAGCAATAGCATAGATAGGTGCAGCTGACATTAGCACATCGCTATTCTCAGCCAGTTTCATAGTGAAAATTCAGGTGACAGAAACAGTTTAAAGGGGCTGTCCGAGTTATGAAAAAAATATATATAGTAATGTAAATCTGATGGGCAGCAATATATAACTAAGTTAATCAAGTTTTAGGCAAAAAAAAAAAATAAAAATCTATATTTTCTCATTTCCCTGGTTCTCTTCTGGCTCTGTTTACCTGCAATAATAATCTCTGCCTCAATCTCTGGGGTGTGACGTGTGAATTATGTAAACCTGTATTTATTGGCATAGACTAGTAATACATTTGAAATAGAATTTAGGAGGAAAAATTAAAAAAAAATTTAAAATAAGTACAGTAAAATGAGCAGATTGATCAGAAAAATGGATGTTACTGATCAGTGCTCAGCAGGTGAAGGACGCACGCATGCATGCATGATGTTGCGTCCAAAATGCAAACTAACACTACCTAAAATTGAGATTATATATACACATTAAAAATTTATTCTTAAATATATTTTTATTAATTATTAAATATTATATATTTTACCAGAGAATTGGCCATGATTGGTGGGACCGGAGTCTGAAACATTGTATGTTGAGACTAGTTCCAACTTACGATGGGTCAGATAAGACCCATGCAACGTTTCAGTCTACTTACTGGGACTTTTCTGAAGGCTTGAGAAAAGTCCCAGTAAGTGGACTGAAACGGTGCATGGTTGAATAAAGGACACAATTTCTTTCATTATATGGAAGTGCTGTGGAATTTATTTTATATCTAACAGGTGATTTTGTCAGTCTCTCTCTCTCTCTCTGGAAGAATTGCTGCCTTTTCTTTATCCTGCCTCACAGAAAGAGAAAGGCTAAAAAGGTGTAACCCAAAATAGAATCAATGATGATGACCACTTATCCAGCATAAAAATTAGCTCTCCCACGCCTCCGTTGAGAGAAACTTAAAATAATATATATACAGTATAGACCAAAAGTTTGGAAACACCTTCTCATTCAAAGAGTTTTCTGTATTTTCATGACTATGAAAATTATAGATTCACACTGAAGGCATCAAAACTATGAATTAACACATGTGGAATTATATACTTAAAAAAGTGTGAAACAACTGAAAATATGTCTTATATTCTAGGTTCTTCAAAGTAGCCACCTTTTGCTTTGATTACTGCTTTGCACACTATTGGCATTCTCTTGATGAGCTTCAAGAGGTAGTCACCTGAAATGGTATTCCAACAGTCTTGAAGGCGTTCCCAGAGATGCTTAGCACTTGTTGGCCCTTTTGCCTTCACTCTGCGGTCCAACTCACCCCAAACCATCTCGATTGGGTTCAGGTCTGGTGACTGTGGAGGCCAGACCTTCTTGGTCAAATACACCCTGGAGGTGTGTTTGGGGTCATTGTCCTGTTGATAAATAAATGATGGTCCAACTAAACGCAAACCGGATGGAATAGCATGCCGCTGCAAGATGCTGTGGTAGCCATGCTGGTTCATTATGCCTTCAATTTTGAATAAATCCCCAACAGTGTCACCAGCAAAGCACCATCACACCTCCTCCTCCATGCTTGACAGTGGGAACCAGGCATGTAGAGTCCATCCGTTCACCTTTTCTGTGTCGCACAAAGACACGGTGGTTGGAACCAAAGATCTCAAATTTGGACTCATCAGACCAAAGCACAGATTTCCACTGGTCTAATGTCTATTCCTTGTGTTCTTTAGCCCAAACAAGTCTCTTCTGCTTGTTGCCTGTCCTTAGCAGTGGTTTCCTAGCAGCTATTTTACCATGAAGGCCTGCTGCACACAGTCTCCTTTTAACAGTTGTTGTAGAGATGTGTCTGCTGCTAGAACTCTGGGTGGCATTGACCTGGTCTCTAATCTGAGCTGCTGTTAACCTGCAATTTCTAAAGCTGGTGACTCGGATGAACTTATCCTCCGCAGCAGAGGTGACTCTTGGTCTTCCTTTCCTGGGGCGGTCCTCATGTGAGCCAGTTTCTTTGTAGCGCTTGATGGTTTTTGCGACTGCACTTGGGGACACTTTCAAAGTTTTCCCAATTTATTGGACTGACTGACCTTCATTTCTTAAAGTAATGATGGCCACTCGTTTTTCTTTACTTAGCTGCTTTTTTCTTGCCATAATACAAATTCTAATAGTCTATTCAGTAGGACTATCAGCTGTGTATCCACCTGACTTCTGCCCAACACAACTCATGGTCCCAACCCCATTTATAAGGCAAGAAATCCCACTTATTAAACCTGACAGGGCACACCTGTGAAGTGAAAACCATTTCAGGTGACTACCTCTTGAAGCTCATCAAGAGAATGCCAAGAGTATGCAAAGCAGTAATCAAAGCAAAAGGTGGCTACTTTGAAGAACCCAGAATATAAGACTTATTTTCAGTTGTTTCACACTTTTTTGTTAAGTATATAATTCCACGTGTTAATTCATAGTTTTGATGCCTTCATTGTGAATCTACAGTTTTCATAGTCATGAAAATACAGAAAATTTTATTTTCATTTTTAAATTTTTTTTTTAGAAAAATCTAGCTATCTAACACGGATTTATTTATTTTTTCTACACAAGACTCATCAGTAAAATGGACGTTACTGATCAGAGCTCAAAACCAAATACTATTTCTTTTAAAAAATTAAAAAATAAAAATAAAAAAATGAGCACAAAAGCGACCAGAAAAAAAAAAAATATCGTACTGACTGGTGATCAGGGTTGCAGAATGCCGGCAAACTGACATTTGGTGCATCCGTTCAGACACTGCAATATAAAAAATTACTGCAGTTAAAAAAAAAAAAAAAAAAAAAGTCAAACAAATCAGAAAGCTTGCTAAAAATATATATAGATATATAAGCTTCTAACTACTATTTTTTCTTAAAAAAAAATTACCTGCACCAAAAACTGAGCACAGATGTTGATCGGTGACATACGCACTGATTAGCGTTCGCAAGCAGTTAACACCAGAAAATGTGGTGCACAGCAGGAAAAAAAAAAAAAAAAAAAAAAAAAGTACAGGGGGAGGATTAGGAATAAAGGAGGGGGTACGGGGTGGTGGATTGGGGATCTGGAACTGCTGCAAATGAAAGGAAAAAAAAAAGTCTGCAGCAGTTCGAGATGTTCTTTTCTTTTCACATGAAAGCAGTAGATCTCTGTGGTGGTGCACTACAAGTCCTAGCAAGCCAACTTACAGCACAAAGGGGCACAGATTCTCTCTGCATGCAGTCACCAGCTAGAATGGCAGCATGCAGAGGGATTCTGTTTCCTCTGATGGTATAGCGTTGCCATTGGGTGGAGCATTGCTCGAGCCAATCACATCACTGGCAGGGGATGCCAAACACTGGAGTCCCCTGCCTGATCTCAGGGGAGACAGGTGTTGACTCATTCAGCATCAGTAACCCCCAATTGACACCCCCTGCAGCACCATAAATGGTTAAAATGGAGGTGGCACTACAATGGGCTGGCAAATCACAACGATCAGGGCTGCGGGGTGGTGGGGTTTATGTGTGCGAGTTGGCAGAAAGACGTCATGCGCCCTAAGCTGACGGGGCTGCCTGCCGATAAGAGAAACAATCCCACCCCGATTCCCCATCAATTATCCTCGGCGGTTGCACCGTAAATGTGTGGCACTGGTCCTTAAGTCACATACCACAGCACCATATAAGTAAGGATACTTTCACACCAGCGTTTTTGCTGGATCCGTCATGATCAGCAAAAATGCTTCGGTTCTAATAATACAACCTCTTGCATCCATCATGAACGGATCCGTCATGAACTCCACTGAAAGTCAATGGGGGACGGATCAGTTTTCTATTGTGTCCGAGAAAACGGATCTGTCCCCATTGACTTATGTTGTGAGTCACGAGGGATCAGTCTTGCTCCGCACCACATTGCGGACAGAAAAATGCTGCTTGCAGCGTTATTCTGTCTGCGATGGGGACACAACCAAACGGAACGACTTCTGGTGCACTCAGTTTTGTTCAGTTTTGTTCCCATTGACAATGAATGGGGGCAAAACAGAAGAGTTTTCCTACGCTATTGATTTCCTATGATGAACCTCAATAGCGGAAAGGGAAAGAGCAAGTGTGGAAGAATTAATTAAATGAAATTCCAGTAAATTCTGGAAGCAAACAGAACACTAAGTATAAAAAAGCGCTGAAGTTTTAACCCTTTCAACCCCGGGCCTGTTTTCACCTTCCTGCCCAGGCCATTTTTTGCAAATCTGACATGTGTCACTTTATCTGGTAATAACCTTGGAACACTTTTACTTATCCAGGCCATTCTGAGATTGTTTTCTCATGTCACACCGTACTTCATGACAGTGGTAAATATGAGTCAATATATTTTTCCTCTATTTTTGAAAAAAATCCCTAATTTACCAAAAATTTGAAAAAATTCAATTTTCTAAATTTTAATTTCTCTACTTTTAGGACAGATAGCAATACCTCATAAAATAGTTATCAGTCATCATTCCCCATATGTCTAGTTTATGTTGGCATCATTTAATAAACGTCATTTTATTTTTTTAGGAGGTTAGAAAGCTTAGAAGTTGAGAAGCCTTTTTTCAAATTTTCCAAAACCATTTTTTTCATCTTGCGTAATGGAAACCACCCACAAGTGACCCCCATTTTAGAAACTGCAACCCTCAAATTATTCAAAACCGACATTACAAACTTTGTTAACCCTTTAAGTGTTCCACAAGAATGAAAAGAAATGGAGATTAAATTTCAAATTTTAATTTTTTAAGAAGACTTTTCGTGTTAATCAATTTTTTTCTTGCAACACAGCAAGGGTTAACAGCAAACTAAACCTCAATATACATTACTCTGATTCTGCAGTTTACAGAAATACCCTAATATATGGTGGTAAACTGCTCTATGGGCACATGGCAGTGGTCAGAAGGAAAGGAGCACCATACAGATTTTGGAGGCAGATTTTGCTAGAATGGTTTCATTTTGTAATTGAGAGACCCTGACGTACCCCTAGAGTGGAAACCCTCAAAAAGTGACCCCATTTTGGAAATGACACCTTTCAAAGAATATATTAAAGGGGTATTCCCATCTCAGACAATGGGGGCATATCGCTAGGAGAGGTGGGAACACCTATATCGAGAACGAAGCGGGGAGCTCTGTGCCTGGAGGACACCGGGTTTCCCGAGGTCTGGACACCACCAGGCGCAGCTCCCCACTCCGCTCAAAGAAATGAATGGGTGCGCACCGCTCAAGCGCATCCGCCGCTCCCATTTATTTCTATAGAGCCGACGGAAATATCCGAGCCGGTGCTCGGCCATTTTCGACAACCCCATAGAAATGAATGGAGGGCAGCGCCCTCCTTCCCTTTTGGGGCCCTGTTCTCGATATAGGTGCGGTGGGTGAGATGGGATAACCCCTTTAAGGGGTGTACTGAGCACTTTGAGCCCCTAAGAGTTTTACAGAATTTGGAAACACTTGGCTGTGAAAATGAAAAGTTTCATTTCTTCCAATAAAATGTTGCTTTAGCCCCAAATGTTTCATTTTCACAACAGGTAAAAGGAGAAAAACACCCAATAATTTGTTACCCATTTTCTCCTGAATACGGCAACACCCCATATGTGGTGGTAAACTTCTGTGGGGGAACATGGCAGGTAGGTAGGTAGCACCATATGGCTTTTGCACTACAGATTTTGATGGATTGGTTTATGGGTGCCATTGGTTTTTATTTTTTGAGTTATGGTCTTATGTGGGAACTTATTTTTTTGTGGGATGAGGTGACGCTTTCATTGGTACCATTTTGGGGTAAAGACGACTTTTTGATCACTTGGTATTACACATTTTGTGAGTCAAGGAGAAACAAAGCGGCTGTTTTGGCATCGTTTTTTTAAATTATTTTTTACAGTATTCACCTGAAGGAGCTTATCATGTGATATTTTTATAGAGCAGGTTGTTACAGACGCGGTGATACCCAATATGTCTACCATTTTTATTTTTGTTACGTTTTACACATTAGATGCATTTTTTAACCGAATTAAATCTTGTTTTTGTGCTGCCATTTTCTAACAACCATATTTTTTTAATTTTGTGGGCAATTGTCTTAGGTAGGGTCTCATTTTTTGCTGGATGAGATGACGTTTTGATTGGTACCATTTTGGGGTACATAAGCCTTTTTGATTGCGTGGCATTACACTTTTTGTGAGGCATGGTGAAAATTGCAATTTTGGCATTGTTTTGTTTACAGTATTCACGTGGGGGGCCATCTCATGTAATAATTTTATAGAGCAGGCTGTTTCGGAGGTGGCGATACCCAATATGTCTATTATTTTTACATTTTTAAATTGTGAAAACATTTTTGAACAGAATAAAAATTTTCTGTTGACATTTTCTGAGAGCCATATTTTTATTTTTTGGGCAATTGTCTTAGGTAGGGTCTAATTTTTTGTGGGATGAGATGTCAATTTGATTGGTACTATTTTGGGGTATATACGCCTTTTTGATCAACTGCTATTACACTTTTTGTGAGGGAAGGTGACCAAAAAAATAGATGTTTTGGCACTTTTTTTTTTTTTTTTTTACTGCGTTCACCTGGCCGGGTGGATCATGTGATATTTTTATAGAGCCAGTCGATACAGACGCGGCAATACATGTCTACTTTTTTCCCTATTTTTTAAAACTTTATTTTGGGAAATGGGCGTTTTTGTTTTTTTTTTACTTGAAACTTATTAAAAAAAAAACAAAACTTTTTTTAACTTTTTTTTTTTCACTTCATTTTTTTGTCCCACTCTGGGACTTCAACTTTTGGGGGTCTGATCCCCTTTACAATGCATTACAATACTTCTGTGTATTACCAGTGCATTTTACTGCTGGTTTGTGGGAGCACAGCGTCGGAATGGAAGTGAGTATGAAGATAAAACTTACATATTCAGCATCATTTACACTATACAACGCTTACTCTAGTTCAGGGGATGTTTCAGAGATGACAGGTTCTCTTTAATCCATCAAATCCCTCTAGTTGTTGTACAAACTGTGGGCAAGCAGGCACTTAAACATGTTTGGTGGGACTGCTCCAGTCTTTTCTTTTTGAAAAGCAGTTTTCCTCCTACTGTACTTCAACATATGACTGGCTTTGAAATCCTCCTATCTTCATCCATGGCCTCATGCTTTGCAGGACTGGCTGACGAAGCCCCGTGTATTAGAACAATCTGTGGTCAGGTTATCGTGACAGCTAGAGCAATGATAAGACCACATTCCTGAGTGATCTCAGAGACATGCGTGATGCACACTGGAGGAGGGGCTAACAGGTTAAAACTCTGCTACCCACCTTGTCTCAGGAGACTCCACCAGGCCTCCATCTATATGGCTGTCAGAGAATGTAAACAAAAACAAGATTTGTTTCTTTTCAAAAATGCTTTTACTGTGTTAAACTTAAAAATAAAAAATAGACATATTAGGTATCGCTGCATCCGTAACAACCAGTTCTATGGAAATATCACATGATCTACACTGTCAGATGAATACTGTAAAAATAAATAAAGAACAATGCCTGAACAGTCCTATTTTGTCACCACACCTTACAAAAAGTGTAATATTGAGCGTTCAAAAAGTAAATTTGTACCACAAAATGGTACCAATTAAAAAGTCACCTGACCCCGCAGAAAATGAGCCCGAACATTAGACAATTGACCAAAAAAAAAAAAATTTAAGATCATGGCTTTCAGAAAATGGTGATGCAAAAACATGTTTTTTCTTTATAAAAATGCTTTGTGCAAAACAGGTAAAACGTAAAAAAATATATAAAATTGGTAAATTATATTAAATTAAACTGACCAGCAGAATAAAGATAGCATTTTTTTCAGTGTACACTGCAATAACAAAACCCAAAAAAGCAATGGAATTATTGCATTTCTCCTGCTACTCAAAAAAACATAGCAACATAGTTTATAAGGCCGAAAAAAGATATCTGTCCATCCAGTTCGGCCTGTTATCCTACAAGTTGATCCAGAGGAAGGCAAAAAAACCCTGTGAGGTAGAAGCCAATTTTCCCCACTTTAGGGGAAAAAATTTCTTCCCGACTCCAAAATAAAAAGTGATCCAAAAGTTATATGTGCCCCATAATAAACCAATAATGATGGCAACTCATCTCACAAAAAAAAAAAAAAAATGTCCTCACACAGAGAAAAACATAGTTGCCAGAAAATAGACGTACGGGTACCCCAGAGATTGTTCAATACCAAAATGGTGCTGTCAACCAATCCATTCAAATCTGTACTACAAAACCCATATGATGCTCCTTCCCTTCTGAGCCCTGCGGTGTGCCCATATTTCAGTAGCGTTCTGGTTGCCATGGTAACCAATCGGAGCCCCGCGATTACACTGCTGGGGCTCCGATCGGAATCTCCACTGCCACCAATGAAGAGGGGAAGGTAGGGGGCCCCTGTGGCCACTGCCACCAATGATTTAATACTGGGGAGTTGGGGGCACCAATGGACATTACTATAACTTAGTACAGGAGCGGGAGGGTTGTTGGAGGGGAGGGACTATGGCCACTGCCACCAATGAACATTACTACAGTTTCACATTATCATTTAATATAAGTACAGGCACGGGCGGGGGGGGGGGTATGGCTGTCAGGGCGCAGCCACCAATGATAGGAGGGGGGCGGAGAAGGGGAGGGGCTATGGCCACTGCCACCAATGAACATTACTATAGTTTCACATTATCATTTAATACAAGTACATGCACAGGGGGAGGGGGGGGGCAGCTGTCAATGAACCAATGAACATTACTATCATTTAATAAGAGTACAGGAGCGGGTGCTGGCGGCAGAATCACATAGTCGGCACCCGACCTGTATAACAGGAAGCTGTAGTCAGCGGTAGTTAATCCCTCGGGTACCGCACCTGAGGGGTTAACTACCGCTGATTGCAGCTTCCTGTCATACAGGTCGGGTGCCGACTATGTGATTCTGCCGCCAGCACCCGCTCCTGTACTCTTATTAAATGATAGTAATGTTCATTGGTTCATTGACAGCTGCCCCCCCCTCCCCTGTGCATGTACTGTATAAATGATAATGTGAAACTATAGTAATGTTCATTGGTGGCAGTGGCCATAGTCCCTCCCCTTCTCCGCCCCCCTCCTGATCATTGGTGGCTGCGCCCTGACAGCCATACCCCCCCCCGCCCATACTTATATTAAATGATAATGTGAAACTGTAGTAATGTTCATTGGTGGTAGTGGCCATAGTCCCTCCCCTCCAACAACCCCCCCCCCCTCCAGCTCCTGTACTAAGTTATAGTAATGTCCATTGGTGCCCCCAACTCCCCAGTATTAAATCATTGGTGGCAGTGGCCACAGGGGCCCCCTACCTTCCCCTCTTCATTGGTGGCAGTGGAGATTCCGATCGGGAGCCCCAGCAGTGTAATCGCGGGGCTCCGATTGGTTACCATGGCAACCAGAACGCTACTGAAGTATGGGCACAGCTGCCCCCCCCTCCCCTGTGCATGTACTTGTATTAAATGATAATGTGAAACTATAGTAATGTTCATTGGTGGCAGTGGCCATAGCCCCTCCCCTTCTCCGCCCCCCTCCTATCATTGGTGGCAGCGGCAGCAGCACAGAGGAGGGAGAGCTTCCTTCTCCGGTGCTGCTGAGGAAACATGGAGCGTGCTGATAGCAACGCGCTCCATGTTCTCTGATACTAGGCTGCGCAGTAGCACAGCCTAGTATCGGTAACAGGCAGATCCCGGTATCGTATCGATACCGGGACAAAAGTATCGACTAGGTATCGAGAATTCGATACCCGCAACAACCCTAGTACCAGAGTAATAAAGATTGAAGTTTATTTTGCTGTGTTGCAATAAAAAAAAATTGATTAATATAAAAAAATCTGCAAAAAAAAAGAAAAACAACCCGCCCCATTCATTTCAATGGGATGGATCGTTCCTATACGCTACTTATGTTACGGCGAGCAGGTATACAATGAAGAGGAGGCAGCGCTGGCACGGCGTGCGCCTCCTCTTGAAACAGCTGATTGGCGGGGGTACCTGAGGATAGGTAATTAAAAAATATAACTTGGATAACCCCTTTAACAAAGTTTGTAACTTGAGGGTGTATTTTCTAAAATAGGGTAATTTATGGGTGGTTTCTATTACATAAGCCCCTCATGATCACTACATAACTGAACTGGTGCTTAAAACATGGTTTTGGAAAAAAATTTTAAAAATTGCTTCTAAAATTCTAAGCCTTCTAAAGTCCTAAAAAAATTACATTTACAAAATGATGCCAACAAAAGTAGACATATGGGGAATGTTGATTGATAACTATTTTATGAGATATTACTATCTGTTTTAAAAGTAGAGACATTCAAATTTAGAAATTGTGACTTTTTTCCAAATTTTCTGTAAACTTTATTATTTTCTTTATAAAAGGAACAAAAACATTGACCAAAATTTACAGCTAATGCGAAGTATGTGTCACCAGAAAACAATCTCAGAATCTGTTAGATAAGTAAAACCATTCCAAAGTTATTACCACATAAAGTAACATATCAGATTTGCCAAATAGGCCTGGGCACGAAGGTGAAAAATAGCTTGGGGTCAAAGGGGTTAAAAATACAAATCTTTAAAAAGTATAAATAACTAAATTAAGGGGGTAATAAAAATGAGCTAAAATACACAATAAAATGCATGTGGCCAAAGAAAGTAAAACCAACCCTAAAAGATTCTTCAAATACATAAATAATTAAAAAAAAAAAAGGTCAGAACTAGAGATGAGCGAACTTGTGTAGTTTCTAAAATGGGGTCATTTATGGGGGTTTTCATTATGTAAGCCCCTCAAAATCACTTTATATCTGAATTGGTGCTTAAAAAAATGGTTTTGGAAAATTTGGTGAAAATTTGAAAAATGGCTTCTAAACTTCTAAGCGTCTAATGTCCGAAAAAAGTAAAATTACATTTACAAAACGATGCCAACATAAAGTATACATATGGGGAATGTAAAATAATAACTATTTTTGGAGGTATTACTATGTATTTTGAAAGCAGAGAAATTGAAATTTGCTAATTTTTCCATATTTTGTGTAAATTTGTTATTTTTTTTTATAAATAAAAGTGAAATATTTTGCCACAAATTTACTACTGTCGTGAAGCACAATATGTGACGAGAAAACAATCTCAGAATGGCCTGGATAAGTAAAAGCGTTCCAAAGTTATTACCATATAAACTGACATGCCAGATTAGCAAAAATCAGTCTGGTCACGAAGGTGCAAAATGGCCCGGTCAAGGCAAATATGGTGTCCATTTTCAAAAAGGGTGCTAGGTCTTCAACAGGTAATTATAGACCAGTAAGCTTAAAAGGTTACCACCATCTTAGACAATCGGGGCATATAGATAGGATATGGCCCCATTGTCTGATCGGTGCCGATCCCACCTCTGGGACCTGTACCTACACAGAGAACGGAGTGGGTAAGGTTTCCTTGGGTCAGGCCACCACCAATCGCTCTCCCCATAGTCCCGGGTGTGCTTAAAACTCTGTTCTCTGTACACCGCTGACATGTCAGCGGACCTGGAGAATGAAGGTAACAATTCAGGTTTAGTGCATAGAGAATGGCGTAAAAACGAAACCCATAAAATTGTGGTGAATTGCATTTTTTTTTCAATTCCACCCCATTTGGAATTTTTCCAGCTTTCCACTATATTGTATGCAATAGTAAATGCTGCAATTAAAAAGTACAACTTGCCTTGCAAAAAAACAAGCCCTCACATGGCTATGTGAACTGAAAGATAAAAAAAAATAGATAAACAGAAAATCGCAGGGTCCTGAAGGGGTTAAAAAAATAAAACGACATTTATAAAATGATGCCAACATAAAGTAGACATATGGCGAATGTTAATTAAATGAGCACTTGCAAGTGCCTAGGTGCGGTGTTCAGTGTGTAGGAGCCCAGGCTGCTCTGCCTCCTTTCATAGTTACTCCTCCCCAGCCTCTGCAAGCCCTCCTGGTATGACAAGGGAATAGGAGGGCAGGAAAAGGCTGCACATGAATTAAATGGCATTTTTCCTGCATCTGCAAGTCTAAAGAAAATAACAAAGGTACCATTAAAATCATGTGTAGGTGTGCAACAGAACCACGTAAGTGCTGTATATGGTCATATAGTGGTGACAGACTCCCTTTAACTTTTTTATGAGGCATTACCATCTGTCTAAAAAGCAGAGAATTTCAGGACATGCTGGGATAAATACATCCATCCTACAATAACTAAGAAAAAGGGGCAGACTAGATGGACCAGGTAAGCAGCTTTTTCTGCTCGTTGAACTGCTGACAAAATGCTGCATACCACTATAGTATTTCGTTATTTTGATGTCTACAAACCCTTTAAAAGGGAGTCTGTCAGATTCAAATGATCAAAACTGATGACAGTACAATTTAGGGACTGAGCAGAGCAGAATAAGCATACATTTATAGAGTCTTTCATAAACTGCAGCACTATGAAATTAATAAATGCAGCATGTTTTGTCCGCATCTGTTTTTGTCCAGCTGAAACACTAATATTTGAAACAGGCCAGATCCCATTATAGTCAGTGGGGTTCAACGGGGAAAGGTAGTAACAATAAACAAGGTTTTAGCGCTAGTGTGAACAGGACAAACTTATTGAGGACAAATTTGTTTTTCTTTTGCATCCCCTGTCACTGTACTAAGGTACAGCCATTTTCTTAAAACTATATATATATATATATATATATATATATATATATATATATATATACACACACAGTATATACTGTATATATATATATATATATATATATATATATATATATATACAGTATATACTGTATATATATATATATTATTTTAAGTTTCTCTCAACGGAGGTGTGGGAGAGCTAATTTTTATGCTGGATAAGTGGTCATCATCATTGATTCTATTTTGGGGTACACCTTTTTAGCCTCTTTCTGGGAGGCAGGAAAAAGAAAAGGCAGCAATTCTTCCATTGCTTTTTAGGTTTTGTTATTGTGTCAAAAACAGTGCAGGAAAAATGACGTTATCTATTTTGCTGGTCAGTACGATTACAGAGATACCAATTTTATATAGGTTTTGTTGTTTTTTTGTCACCATTTTCTGAGAGGCTTATTTTTTTTTTTTACATTTTTCTGATGATCATCTTATGTTGGGGCGCGCTTATTGCGGGATGAGTTGACATTTTCATTGGTACCATTTTGGGGTATGTAGTATTTTTAGAGAGGGTAGATCTTATATTTTTACAGAGCTGGTCTTTACAGATGCAGCGATACCTAATATATCTATTTTTAATTTTTTTTTATTATTGTACATGGCTTAATGAGGGGAAGTGTACTTTTTTTATACTTGAAACTTGAAGGGTTTGTGTCATCATGGGCAATGGGGGCATATCGCTAGGATATTCCCCCATTGTCTTATAGGTGCGGGTCCCACACCTATATCCAGAACGGAGCCCCAAAAGTGAAGGAGGGCACACTGTGCATACGCAGCCGCCCTCTATTCATTTTCTATGGAGCCAGCGAAAATATCTGAGCACTGGCTCAGCTACTTCCGTCGGCTACATAAAAATTAATGGGAGCGGGGGCCGTGCATGTGCAGTACACTCCCATTCATTTCTATGGGGAGCTGGCTTGGTGGTGGCCAGACCAGAGTCCTCCAGCCACCACCTTGCGGGGCTCCATTCTGGATATAGGTGCGGGTCCCAGCAGTGGGACCCGCACCTATAAGACAATGGTGGCATATCCTAGCGATATGCCCCCATTGTCCATGATGAGACAACCCCTTTAAAAGGGTTGTCTCACTTCAGTAAATAGCATTTATCATGTAGAGAAAGTTAATACAAGGCACTTACTAATGTATTGTTATTATCCATATTGCTTCCTTTGCTGGCTGGCTTCATTTTTCCATCACATTGCTCGTTTCCATGGTTACAGACCACCCTGCAATCCAGCAGTGGTGGCCGTGCTTACACAATACACTCTGGAACTCCCATTCACTACTATGAGACATAGGAAAACAGTGTAGCACAGCCCTCTGTGTTTCCGTAACGAGGCCCACTCCTGGCAGCTGTTTATGGGATTTGTCATTTTTTGCCATTTAAAGGGGTTGTCCACTTTTGATAGGTCATCAATATCAGATCAGCGGGGCCAGACTGCCAGCGATCTACTGTTTGAAGAGAATACAGCGCTCACATGAGAGCTGCCTTCTCTACACTGTTTACCTGCTCACCACTGACATCGTAGCAGTGTAATTACAGCTCATTCATTACCATTCACTTCAAAGTGATGGCTCCTTCCTATTCGCTTGAACAGTAAAGAGCCGTTCCACTGAACTGAATGGGACTGCAAAGTTGTAATTACAACTACTAACCGCTGCAATGTCAATGGCTAGCAGTTCGCCAGTGAAGAGAAGGATGTGCTTGTTTGAGCGCTGCGTACTCTTCAAACGATGATCGGCGAGGGTGCTAAGAATGGGTCAATAATATTACAAAAATGGATTGTACTGTGGGATAAGTTTACATACCTTTCCAACAAACATGCAACAGAAAAATAAGTATTAGCATTCTCTTACTTTGTTGTGCCCATGCTAATTTTCTTCCTGACTTGATGCATGCTGACATCCCAAATGGGTTCACCACAAAGCATTCCTTTAACCAGGCCCGTAACTTTTGAAGGGAGAATGTTTCAGTTGTCTTTGAGTAACCACTTACAGTTTGCAATGGATTCCAAAGTGCTAAATCAATAAAAGAATGGACAGTTCTGTTTTTATCCACTGTTCCTTCAAGAAGAAAGCCAAGAGCTTGAGCAGCTTCAAGGGATAAAAGACTACAGTGACTGGAATGAGAAGATTTAGTGAGCTGGTCAGGATCCAGAAGCAACTCCAAAAGATAAGGTATATGATTCTGCATGAATGCATGGTGGCCATATTCATCCCAGTTCTAACCAACAAAAAGAAAAAAATGATTACATAAATTAGATTTCAGAAAGCAAACAATAAGACCAAAACAATTATTAAGAAAACCTTTACATTTGTAAAATGCCATCAGTGATACAAGTTTTTTTGGTGTACTTTTCTAAAATTTAATCTGCTCAGGCTAATTTCACACTAGCAATAAAATGTTCCCGCATGCTGTTCCGGTATAGGAACAACCTGCTAGAGTTCATTGCATCCGGCACAGCTGGACACTGCTGACGCACCTCCAGGCAGCCTTGTGTTTTTGTCTAACTGAACCCTGGCACTAATGCCGGAAACAGACCAGATGCCATCATAGTCAATGGTTCCATAGAGGAAAGGTGGTAACCGGCTATGCCTGATATGATAAACTCTGGCAGGCTGTTCGTCTAACTGAACAGCCTGCCAGAACATTTTAGCACTAGTGTGAAACTAGCCTTAGTACTTTAGGCCTCATGCACACAACCATTTTTTTTTTTTTTTTGCAGATCACTCACTGACCCATTAATTTCGATGGGTCGGCTGTCCGCATCCATATGTCCATTCATCAAATTATAGAGGGGTCACTCTCTCAAGCAGGGCAGCGATGACAGATTCCTTTGCAGACAACAGGATTAAAGTCCAAACAATGCTTTATTTTATGACACTTCAGCAAATGCAAGCGAACCCAGTTTTAACTGGGTAAGGTGAGATTCCAGCATCACCAAAACATAAACCAAACAAAATAAACTCCTGCCCATCTGGGCTCTAGCTAATAAAAATGTTGTTTCTAGCTCACCTATTGAGCACAGGTATTGGTCACCTTCACTAGCCAGCTTCCAAGACTTTCCAGGCATAACTACAAATTTCAGACTGACATCCTGGGATGTGCTTTATTTCTCCCTAATGATCCCAGCTGGCCTCACCTGCAATCTCCAAAGGATAGGTGAAAAACATACCCTGGAATGGGGTGGATTGGCAGACCCCACTGCCAAACCTATCTGCCAGTCCAAAAAAAATCCAGCCCATGACCTTTAACAACAATAGCTCCAGCATCTATGCCTTGCTGAAGCCATACCATCTTCCTGGATTTTATATACCTCACCCAGTAGAGGAACTTGGGTGGGATATACACCCCTTCCAGGACTTTACCGTACACTTTATCACATATGGTACAAATAGGCTGAAGTAATAAAAGGTTTCACGCAGCATTTATGGAAAATAAGACAAATTAACACTAAACTGGGTAAAGTAATTAAAACAGAAGAGGACAGTACACTGCTACAGAGGGATCTGGATAGATTGGAGGCTTGGGCAGAGAAGTGGCAGATGAGGTTTAACACTGACAAATGTAAGGTTATGCATATGGGAAGGAATAATGCAAGTCACCAGTACATACTGAATGATAAAATATTGGGTTACTCTGACATGGAAAACGACCTAGGAATTTTAGTGAACAGCAAACTAAGCTGCAGAAACCAGTGTCAGACAGCTGCTGCCAAGGCCAATAAGATATTGGGTTGCATCAAAAGAGGCATAGATGCCAGTGATGAGAACATAGCCCTGCCACTTTACAAATCACTAGTCAAACCACACATGGAGTATTGTGCACAGTTGTGGGCTCCTGTGAACAAGGCAGACATAGCAGAGCTGGAGAGGGTTCAGAGGAGGGCAACTAAAGTAATAACTGGAATGGGTGGACTACAGTACCCAGAAAGATTATCAAAATTAGGGTTATTCACTTTAGAAAAAAGCTCTAATAACAATGTAAACTATATCAGGGGTCAGTACAGAGATCTCTCCCATCATATATTTATCCCCAGGACTGTGACAAGGGGACATCTTCTGCGTCTGGAGTAAAGATGTTTTGTACACAAACATAGAAGAGGATTCTATACTGTAAGAGCAGTGAGATGTTATCTTGGAGTACCTCAATGAAAATAAGCAAATAACTCCGTATCAGTATGGCTTCATGAGGGATCGGTCATGTCAAACTAATTTAATCAGATTCTATGAGGAGGTAAATTCTAGACTTGACCGCAGCGAATTAATGGATGTCGTATATCTGTACTTCTGCAAAGCATTTGACACTGTACCACATAAAAGATTAGTATATAAAATGAGAATGCTTGGACTGGGAGAAAATGTCTGTATGTGGGGTAAGTAACGGCTCAGTGGGTGGTTATTAATGGTACACACTCAGATTTGGTCACTGTCACTAGTGGGGTACCACAGGGGTCAGTACTGGGCCCTATTCTCTTCAATATATTTATTAATGATCTTGTAGAAGGCTTGCACAGTAAAATATAAATTTTTGCAGATGACACTAAACTGTGTAAAGTAATTAACACAGAAAAGATCAGTATACTGGTACAGATAGATCTGGATAGATTGAAGGCTTGGGCAGAGAAGTGGCAGATGAGGTTTAACACTTACAAATGAAAGGTTATGCACATAGGAAGGAATAATGCAAGTCACAAGTACATACTAAATGGTAAAACACTGGGTAACACTGACATGGAAAAGGACCTAGGAATTTTAGTGAACAGCAAACTAAGCTATAGAAACCAGTGTCAGGCAGCTGCTGCCAAGGCTAATAAAATAATGGGTTGTTTAACCCTTAGACTCGCAAGTGCGGCGGGCGTCATGGCCGGCAAGTCTCTGCAGAGACTTGCCGCTACTTACCCGATCGCCGGCGTCTTGCTGGGCCTTTAGATGCCGTGATCACGGCATCTAGTTGCGTCTCTACCCGGAGGCGTACAGACACCCCGTGTGGCCAATCGGGGTGTCTGTACACGATCTGAAAGCTGTAAACCTCGCTGATGAGGTTTACAGCTTTCAAAGTGCAATTCTTATTCTGGCCACTAGATGGCAGTCCAGGATAAGAAATGAGCAATTTTTGGATTTATCTCAAGCTAGTAAATCCCTGACTGCTCATAAAGAAAAAAAAAAAAAAACAATATATCAGCTCATATTTGAGCTTTAAAATAAGCACAAAAAATACAAAAAATGTTAAAAAATATATAAAAAATAAAAAATTTATAAAAGTTCAAATCACCCCCCTTTCCATATAAGTAAAAAATACCTAAATAACAATAAATATAGACATCATGGGTATTACCGTGACCGAAAATGCCCGTACTTTTAAAATATAAAAAAAAAATTCCAATACGGCGAACTGTGTGGCGTCCAAATGGCGATTCGCCGTTTTTTTTGGTTGTTTTTTTTCCAAAAAAAAAAATTAAATAAAAAGTGATCAAAAAGTCATACACACCCCAGAATGGTATCAATAAAGACTTCAGATCGCCCCCAAAAAGTTATAGGGGTCAAGATATGACAAGGAAAAAAAAAAAAAAAAAAAAAAAAAAGAGGCAACTTTCTAATTATTTTATCAAAACGCAGGAAAAACTATGCATATTAGGTATTGCCGGATTCGTACTGACCAGTAGAATGAAAGTAACTGGTCAGTTTTAATGAACATCGAACGCTGTAAATAAGAAACTCGTAGAACTGTAGCGGAATAGCGTTTTTTTTGCAATTTCACCCGATTTGGAATTTTTTTCCCGCTTCCCACCACACCAGAAGCTGTGTGTATACTGTGAGCGGAGGAGAAGCTGTGTGTACACTGTGAGCGGAGGAGAAGCTGGGCATATACTGTGAGCAGAGGAGAAGCTGTGTGTATACTGTGAGCGGAGGAGAAGCTGTGTGTATACTGTGAGCGAAGGAGAAGCTGTGCCTATACTGTGAGCGGAGGAGAAGCTGTGTGTATACTGTGAGCGGAGGAGAAGTTGTGTGTATACTGTGAGCGGAGGAGAAGTTGTGTGTATACTGTGAGCGGAGGAGAAGCTGTGCATATACTGTGAGCGGAGGAGAAGCTGTGTGTATACTGTGAGCGGAGGAGAAGTTGTGTGTATACTGTGAGCGGAGGAGAAGCTGTGCATATACTGTGAGCGGAGGAGAAGCTGTGAGTATACTGTGAACTGAGGAGAAGCTGTGCGTATACTGTGAGCGGAGGAGAAGCTGTGCGTATACTGTGAGCGGAGGAGAAGCTGTATGTATACTGTGAGCGGAGGAGAAGCTGTGCGTATACTGTGAGCGGAGGAGAAGCTGTGCGTATACTGTGAGCGAAGGAGAAGCTGTGTCTATACTGTGAGCGGAGGAGAAGCTGTGTGTATACTGTGAGCGGAGGAGAAGCTGTGTGTATACTGTGAGCGAAGGAGAAGCTGTGCATGCAATATATACTGTGAGTGATAGAGCTTCATATGTACTTTGTGTATGATGGGAAATGTGTGTGCATTACTGGGGGAACCGTAGTATTCACAATATGGTTAGCACTTATTGGGGCGGCGTGGCTGGGATTCATGGGAATAATGTGGTTGATGTTTATGGCTTAATGAGGCCGTAGGGCTCAAATTTGTGCACCATTGTGGCATGTGGTAGTGGCGGTGTTAGTATTATGTGCTATGCTGAGGTTTTGGTGCTTAAAAATTATATATATATACACATACACACACAAACACATACTCAGTATATTATATTTCCGGGGAGAGGCATGTGCCTTGGGGCTTGTGCCCCTGATCTTTTAAGACCCTAGCAACGCCCCTGGACTACAGTACCTTGAAAGATTATCAAAATTAAGGCTATTGACTTTAGAAAAAAGACAACTGAGGGGAGATCTAATAACTACGTATAAATATATCAGGGGTCAGTACAGAGATCTCTCTCATGATCTATTTATCCCCAGGGCTGTGACTGACGAGGGAACATCCTCTGCGCCTGGAGGAAAGAAGGTTTGTGCACAAACATAGAAGAAGATTCTTTACGGTAAGAGCAGTGAGATTATGGAACTCTCTGCCTGAGGAGGTGGTGATGGTAAGTTCACTAAAATAGTTCAAGAGGGGCCTGGATGTATTTCTGGAGGGTAATAATATTACAGGTTATAGTTATTAGAGATGGTTCGTTGATCCAGGGAGTTATTCTGATTGCCTGATTGAAGTCAGGAAGGAATTTTTTTCCCCTAAAGTGGGGAAAATTGGCTTCTACCTCACAGGGTTTTTTTTTGCCTTACTCTGGATCAACTTGCAGGATAACAGGCCGAACTGGATGGACAGATGTCTTTTTTTCAGCTTTATAAACTATGTTACTTCGAGACTATGGAGCTCTCTACCTAAGGAGGTGGTGAATTTACTAAAAGAGTTCAAGATTGGCCTGGATGTATTTCTGGAGGGTAATAATATTACAGGTTATAGTTATTAGAGATGGGTTGTTGATCCAGGGAGTTATTCTAATTGCCTGATTGGAGTCGGGAATGATTTTTTTCCCCTAAAGTGAGGAAAGATGATAATTACTTACCGTTAATTGGATTTTCCTATAGCCTCCACAGCGGCACGGACACATAAGAATACCCCGCCTCCCTTAGGGACAGGAAAACACATGGAGATCTTTAATTAGTCCCCTCCCCTTACCTGCTCCAGTAAATAATTGAGAAACTCTGAAATGGATGCAATAATTATTATAATTATATTCAAAAAAACAAGAGAAAAAACAGAACATATACAAAATCAGAAAATAAGCGGGGGGGGGGGGGGGGGGGGGGGGGGGGTATGGGATTCCGTGCCGCTGTGGAGGCTATAGGAAAATCCAATTACCGGTAAGTCACAGGACACATAGGAGGAATAACAGAGAAAACAAATATGACTAGGGTGGGACTGCAGCAGATAACACTCTGCGGGCGAAGGATAAGTCCCTATGCTTCGATACATCTAACTGATAGTGCCTAAAGAACATAGCAGAGGAGGACCAGGTCCCTGCCTGGCATATTTGTTCCAAAGGTACCTCATGATACTCTGCCCATGAAGTCGCCATGGCGCGAGTATAATGGGCCTTGAGACCCTCAGGAGGCACTTTCCCCTTAGATACATAACATAATGAAATCGTAGATCTAATCCATCTACTTAAGGTAGCTTTGCTTGATGCCTGTCCTTTACCGGAACCGGAGAACTGGACAAACAGCTGATCCGTCTTTATCAGAGTCTTAGTGGCTTCCAGGTTAGTCAATATGCACCTTTTCGGATGTCCAAAATATGAAAACGTATTTCTTCTACTGAACCTGAAGGACGACCAAATGATGGCAGAGATACTTCCTGATGGCAGTGAAACCTGGACACAACCTTAGGCAAAAAAGAAGGACAGTGCTTGAGAGTAATTCTGTCATCACCGATCGTTAAATAAGTGGGTCTGCAGGAAAAAGCTGGTATTTCCCCCACCTTTCCTGGCTGTAGTAATTGCCACCAAGAAGGCCGCTTTAAAAGAGAGCAATTTTAATGGGACCTCTGATAATGGCTCAAATGGGGGCTCTATCAAGGCTGACAGTACTAAATTCAAGTCCCATGGTGGAACTCTAGTTCTAATCAAAGGTTGCTTTCTTCAGGTTCCTTTAACAAATCTTTTAACCAGGTCACAATCTGCTAGTTTGATGTCTAAGAAAACACTTAAGGCCGCTATCTGACCCTTAATGGTACTAACTTTTAAACCCTATCTAATCCTGCCTGCAGAAAGTCAAGAACAACGGATAGATTCAAGGTCTCAGAACCTTCCGGATATTTTTTGGAGAATTTTAGAAAAGCACCCCAAACTCTATGGTAAATTTTTGACGTTACAGGTTTTCTACTGTTTAGAACGGTAGAAATTACTGCATCAGAGAGGCCTCTTTTCTTCAACAATCCGCGTTCAAGTTCCACGCTGTAAAATGAAGTTGCTCCACTCTGGGGTGGTAGACTGGACCCTGATGGAGAAGGTCCAGATGTGAGGGTAGTATCCAATAGACCACTGCCGAAAGAGAGAGAAGCAGCGGAAACCATGCCCTCTTGGGCCAATATGGTGCGATCAGAATTAATTTTGCCTTCTCTTCTAATATTTTTACCAGAGACTTTGGGATCAACGCAATGGGGGTAAAGGCATATAGGAATTTTTTTTTGCCACGGGTGAGACAGAGCATCCACAAACTTTGGAGGATCTCTGTGGGATAGGGAAGAGAATCTTTCTATCTGTCTGTTTTGACGAATGGCAAATAGATCTAAATATGGATAGGACCACCTGACTATTAGTTGGTGAAAAACCTGCTGGTTTAGGCACCACTCTCCTTCTCTCAATGTGTCTCTGCTGAGATAGTCAGCCACTATATTGTTCTCTCTTTTTCTATGAACCGCAGAGATTGAATTTAAGTTTTCTTCCTAGCAAAATATCGTTTTTGAAATTTTTTCCATGGCCCTGCTTCTTGTTCCCTCTTGTCTGTTTAGGTAAGTGACCATCAAGATGTCTGAGACCATCCTTACATTCTTGTTTTTTAATTCTGACTTGAGAGCCCTTATGGCTTCCCAGACCGCCGAGAGCTCCCTCACATTGGAGGAAGCCTGACTTAGTTCCTGAGTCCACCTTCCCTGGACTACCGAATGAGCTCCCCATCCTGTCTTGCTGGCGTCTGTGGTGACAATAGCTGGATCTTCTTGGCGCCAGGGAACCCCTTTTTGAAGGTTTTTCTTGCAAAGTCACCACTTCAGTGATACTTTTGCTTGAACTGATAATTTTACTTTTTTGTCTAGGGAAAGGAGGTTTTTGTCCCAATTTTTTAACATGAAGAATTGCAGACTTCTTGAATGGGCCTGAGCCCATTTGACCACTGGAATTGCCGCCGACATCAGACCTAAGATCTTCATAATGAAACGAATGGATACTCGTCTTGTTCTCTGAAGGAGAGCTACATTCATAATTATTTTTTCCCCTTTCTCTGGAAGAAGAAAGGTCTTCATTAAATGGGAGTCTAACAGGACACCTAGAAATACTTTTTTTCTGTTGGGAATTAGTGAACTTAGAAAAATCAAACCTAACAACCAAGTTTTTTTAGGACGTTTAGAACTATTTCCAGGTGCACGCTCTATGGAGACTGCTGCGATGAGAAAGTAGTCTAAGTACAGGACCACTAGTATTCCTCTTAGATGTAGAGAAGCTACCACTTCTGACATTACTTTCGTAAACACTCTGGGTGCTGAAGTGAGGCCGAACCTGAAATTGGAAATGAGCAATCCTCTCCCCCATCTGAATGGCAAATCTGAGATATTTTTGGTGACTTTTGCATATAGGAATATGATAATACGCGTCTGCGAGATCTAGTGTCGCCATATAAAAGTCTCTCCCCAATAGATTGTCGTTTTTACTGAATCCATCTTGAACCGCTTGTACTGGATGTGACTGTTTAGGCCTTTTAGATTTATATTGGCCCTGTGAGATCCGTTTGTTTTTTTTTATCAAGAAGATTTTTTAATAAAAACCTCTTTTTTGTTCCTCCATGAGCACTGGAACAATAGCTTCTTTTTGGCAGAGAATATTTATTTGATCTAGAAGGGCAATCTGATCTCTGCTTTTTAATTCCTTGTTTACACAAAAGACCTCTGGATGGGGAGAGGAAAATTCCAGCTTTAAACCCGAGCCTATGACATCTAGGACCCAGGGAGCTGACAAGATCTCTATCCAAGCAGGAAGAAACCTTAACAACCTCCCTCCCACCGGACTTCTGGCGTCATTGGGTGTTGGGCGTCATTGGGGTTTTTGCGAGGAACTTCACGGGTTAAACAGGAACCCCTTGCCTCTACCTCTACCTGTTTGTCACTTCCCTGAGAACCCTCTACTTTTCTGATTTTGTCTGCCTCTTTTCAAAGATTTAAATTTTCGCCTCTGAAAAATGGTTTTCGTCTGAGGGAAAACCTTTTTTCCTGTCTGTGGCTTTCTCAAGTATATTGTCCAGGACCGAGCCGAAAAGCCTATCCCGTTCACAAGGGATAGCGCATAATTTGTTGTTGGAGGCCGCGTCTCCCGTCCATGATCTCAGCCAAACTGCTCTTCTAGTGGCGTTAGATAACGCTGCAGATCTTGCAGCAAGCTTTACAGTATCCACAGAAGCGTCCGACAAGTTAGCAGCTTGTTTCAGCATGAGTAAAGAGGCGACAATATCATCTCTTGGCGTACCACCCACTAAATGTTCCTCCAATTGGTTTATCCATATGGACATGGAACATGCTGTATAGGTTGCCTCTACACTGGGTCTAAATATAGCGGTCGAGGCTTCCCAGGTTTTTTTTTTTTTAACAGTGCCTCACTTTTTTTTCATCCATCGGGTCCTTAAGACAACCAACATCTTAAAAGGGAAGTGCCAATTTTTTTGTGATTTTTGTGACCGGAGCATCAACTTTTGGACACTTATCCCAGAAGATAGTGTCTTCCTCTGAGAATGGATATTTTCTCTTAAATATTCTAGACACTCCTGCTTTTTTCTCTGGATCAGCCCATTCCTTACTTGAGTTTAGAAATATTTGAATGAAGGGGGAAACACCCTCTTTCTTTTTTCCCCTAAACCCTCAAACATAAGATCCTGTACGGAGTTAGGTTGTTTGGATTCCTCAATGTTTAAAGGGGTTCTCTGAGATATATATATTGATGATCTATCCTCAGGATAGGTCATTAATATCAGATCGGCAGGGGTCCGACACCCGGCACCCCCGCCGATCAGCTGTTTGAAGAGGAGGCACGTGCCCTATCAGCGCTGCCTCCTCTTCAGTGTTTACATGCTGGTCGACTCGGGGGTAGTGGTGAGTAGGTGTAATTACACCTCACTGCCCCATTCATTTCTATGGGAAGAATCGCTCCCATACAAGTCTATGGAAGCGATTCTATTCATAGAAATGAATGGGGCAGTGAGGTGTAATTACACCTACTCACCACTACCCCCGAGTCGGCCAGCATGTAAACACACTGAGGCGCGCGCCTCCTCTTCAAACAGCTGATCGGCGGGGGTGCCGGGTGTCGGACCCCTGCCGATCTGATATTGATGACCTATCCTGGTCTTATAGTTTTTAAGCGAGCATCGGTTTCCTCAATTGAACAGAGAGGCCGGCCTGTGTCGTCCCCAGATGAATCAGAATCTGAGACTGATACTACTTCTCCTTCGTCAAATTCCTCCTCTTGAGGGTCAATTTCCGAAGGTTTCGATATCACAGTCCCTGTAGAAGTGGAGGGCTTTTGGGATACAGACGCCATCTTTGTATCTACAGCGTTGTTAACCTCCTCCTTAATTATCGTCCTAGTGTTATCCAACAAGGACGGTGTCTTCTCAGATATTAGTTTATCCAAGCATATGGCACAGAGAGGCTTCTTATGCCCTGCGGGAAGACTCTTCTTACAAATGGAGCATTTTTTGTCCCTCTGAGAACTCTCCGATTTCTGAGAGTCTCTGACCTAAAGGGCATATTAAAAACTAAATTAGGAGGAGTCAGCCATACCACTTAACAGAAAACTAGGGATACCCATCACCCAAAGGTGAAAAATTAGGACAATACACCAGCAGGTGAATCATCATACAATATCCTCCTGGGGAGGGGAACTTACCGGGCTGAGGGCCTGAGGCTACTTTCACACTAGCGGCAGCCCGGATCCGGCAGGTGAAGGGTGCTGCCGGATCCGGACTGCCGCAGGGACATGTGTGGAGTCGGAACCGCGCTCCGGCCCCACACGTCACACAGTACATACATACACACAGACACACACACACATATATATACACAGACAAATACACATACATACTTACATGCTCCCGGCAGGTCTCCAGATCACCGGAGGAGCAGGATGGCGCGCACAGATGACGATTCCCCACAGCGCCTGGTGGAATCGTCATCTGTGCGCGCCGTCCTGTTCCTCCTGCACTCTGGAGACCTGCCGGGGAGCATGTAAGTATGTATGTGTATTTGTATGTGTATATGTCTGTGTATGTCTATGTGTGTATTGTGTGTATGTGTGCAGGTGTCCATTGACTTTCAATGGAGTTCATGACGGATCCGGCGGATCCGTCCCCATTGACTTTCATTGGGGGTCATGATGGATCCGCCTTGGTGCGGATGCCTGGACCGGAGAGCAAACCACAGCATGCTGTGGTTTGTTCTCGGTCTGAAGACGGAACGGAATGCTTTCAGGAGCATTCCGTTGTCTTCAGTTCAGTTTTGTCCCCATTGACAATGAATGGGGACAAAACTGAAGCGTTTTATTCCGGTATTGAGCCCCTATGACGGAACTCAATACCGGAATTATAAAATGCTAGTGTAAAAAGTAGCCTTAGCCGGGTCTTCAAGCTTGCCGGTGTCGGTATCGCCGGTCTCTGACATCCTGGAGCGCAAAGGAAGACGCTGCAGGATTCTCCCTCCCTCCAAATTTTAAACTGCTCGTTGCCTAAGGGGGGGATCTGGCTGTACCAACTTTCAGGATAACTGAACTGGATGGACAGCTGTCTTTTTCGGCCTTATAAACTATGCTGTGTGGGGGAAGTCTTACGGTATGTTTACATGGCAGATACTCAGCTGATTTTTATGCGGCAAATCCAGTGTTGTATAGTTAAGGCAAAAGTGTGAGATTTTAAGAAATCTGTGGCATGTCAATTTATTCTGCAGATCAACACAGAGGACTTTATCCTTGGAAAGGTGAAATCCATAGCATTGCATATGGAAAGTGTAATATTAAACCAAAACCAGGCGTGCAGTCAACACAGAGATATGATATTTGAGAGATGTGCACCTGTTCTGTGTTTCTGACCAGCAGTTGGTTTGGTCTCACAATCACTGATCAAAATCTAAACTGTGAATTAAAGGGGTTTTCCCGCTGGATAGTTCATCAGTATCTGATTGGTGAGTGTAGGACTACTAAGACCTCCGCCAATCAGCTGTTTGAGAAGGCACCAGTGCTTGCAGTAGTGCCTCCGTCCTGAAGTCAATGGAGCCTAGTAGAGCCAAGGACATGGGACCAATTAAAGTAGTGTCACAAGTCCTAGGCGCTACTATCAGTGTCTGTGCCTTCTCAAACAGCTAGTTCATCAATTAAAATATCTTAGAAAACCCCTTTAAGCATAAAGGTTGCAGCCTGTCCTGATATTCGAGATCTGTCCAGATAACAATATTCTCCACCAATTTTGCAAGATACAAAATCAGTATTACAGATCTATATTTTTTAAATTCCATTGACTTCTAGGGGAAAATACAGTTGTCATACAGATTTCATCATAGGATGCTGTAAGAAAAATAAACACACACTATGTGGATAAAAATATTAGGCCACATCTCTTGATCATTGAATTCAGGTGTTTCATTCAATCCATTGCCAGAGATATATAAAAATCAAGCACCTAGCCATGCAGTCTGCCTGTACAAACATTTATTAATGAATGGGCCGTTCTAAAGAGCTCTCTGAATTCAAGTGTCTTGCTTTAATAGGATGCCAGTCAGTTTCTGAAATGTCTTCCCTCCTAAATATCCCATAATGAACTTTGAATGGTACTCACAGCAATTCAGCCACAGAGTGGCAGCCCACATAAAGTCGCAGAGTGGGGACTACAAGTGCTGAGGCACATAGGAGGTGCAAATAAGAACAAATCTATGAGCTGCCATACATTTCATTCAGGCCCATGGACTGTGTGTGCCTCATCATAAATTAGGCACATCCTCTGGAAACATAGGAGATTTCAAATACTGGAGTAAAACACAGTCTTTATAAATCTCACCCATAGTGCATAAAAGTCACCAATGCTCTGCTGACTCAACAACTTCAGACTTCCAAACCCCCTCTGTCATTAACAGCATAAATACTGAGTGCTGGTATCTTCATGGCATGGATTTCCATGGCTGAGCAGCTGCAGGCAAATCAACAAGTACAATGTCATGAATTGATATAGCACAGGCCACTGGAACCTTGCTCTGTGGAGTGACAAATTACACTTTTCTATATGGCAATCGGGTGAATAAGTCTGGCTTTGGCAAATGCCAGGAGAATTCTACCTGCCTCACTGCACTGTGCCAACCAGGGCTCTGGAATCGGAGTCGTGGAGCTGGAGTCTGTCTATTTTGGTGGAGTCGGAGTCGTTATAAAATGGACCAACTCCAAAAAATATATAATAAATTGGTACAGTTAGTTCAATGCAGTATGTGCTGAATATATTTTCATAAGAATTTGGGAAAATGATGAAATGTCCTATAAATGTCCCTTCTATTCCTGATCTAAGGATTTAGGCTTTTAGTTGAGACGACTGTGTGCTGCCCTTTATGAAGATGTTCCAGTGCTCCAGATGGCGACCAAAAGGGTCGCCAATGCGACTTAGAATTTACAAACGGCAACAAGACTTTTTAATCTTGTCGCCATTAGCGCCTACACCCGCCACCGATACTAGGCTGTGCTACTGCGCAGCCTAGTATCAGAGAACATGGTGCGTGCTGCTCTTAATGCGCTCCATGTTCCCTCAGCAGCACAGGGGAGAAGGAAGCAGTCTCTCCCTCCCCCCTGTGCTTCTGCTGCCACCAATGAGGAGTGAGAGGGGCGGAGGAGGGGAGGGGCTGTGGCCGCTGCGCCATCAATGAACATAACTATGCCGGCGCAGAATCACATAGCCGGCACCTGATTTGTATGATAGGGGTTAACTGCGGCGTATCGCACCACCCTCAGATGCAGCACCTGAAGGGTTAACTACAGCTGATGGCGGCTCCCCGTCATACAGGTCAGGTGCCGGCTCAGAATCACATAGCCTCCTGTACTTGTATTAAACACAGTTATGTTCATTGGTGGCGCAGTGCGCACCCCTCCCTCTCAGTATAATAATCATTGGTGGCAGTGGCCACAGGGTCACCTCCTACCCCCCTTTCCTCTTCATTGGTGGCAGTTCTGATCGGAGCCCCAGCAGTGTAATCGTGGGGCTCCGATCAGTTACCATGGCAACCAGGATGCTACTGAAGTCCTGGCTGCCATGGTAAGATCCCTGCTGCTGTGTACACAAAACACAGGGCAGAAGGGACAGTGTAAAGTCCTATTCACCCTAATAGATCTCTATTAGGGTGAATAGGACAAAAGTTCTAGCTCCTAAGGGGGCTAATACTTAGTAAATAAAAAGTAAAAATAAAAAGTAAAAAAAAAAAAAACAAAAGAAAAAACACTAATCTATTAAGTTTAAATCGCCCCCTTTCCCAATTTTACATATAAAATATATTAACAAACATTTTACATATCGCCATGTCCAAAAAGTCCAAACTATTAAAATATATATAAAAAAAATAAAAATAAATAAATAAATAAATATTATATCTCCTATGCGGTAAACAGAAAAAAATTTTAAAAAAATTTATCGCGTGGTATCAAATAGTATCGAGTATCGCAATACTTTTTTATGGTATCGAAACTGAATCTAAATTTTGGTATCGTGACAACCCCACGATCATCCTCATAGGCTTCAGGCTTAGAAGGCCTGAAGCCTAAGAGATAGCAAATACCCGCACAGGCGTGCGTGATGACGTCATCATGGACGGCACATGCATAAATGCTTATGGCCTGCATCGTGAACCCCAGTGAATGTGGGATACAGGTGAGTTTTGTTTTTGTTTTTTTCCTCTGCCAACTTGGCAGACTAACAGAAAGGACAGCACTGCAGGGGGGCATTACTCAATGGGAGCACTATGAGGGACACTACTGGAGGGGCACTGGGGGACATTTCTACAGGAGGGGCACTGTGGGGGAAATTATACAGAAGGGTGGGTTTGGCTGATGCTACCATTGGAGGGGCACCGTGGGGACATTACTATTGATGGTGCTTTGTGGAGGGATATTACTAATGTCAGGGTCATTACTAGTGGAAGGGCACTGTTCGGGACATTACTACTGGAGGGGGCGCTCTGGGGGACATTAATAATGGAAAGGCACTTTTGGGGACATTAATACTGGGGTTCATTGTGGGGGGCATAACTGGCATTATTCCTGGGGCACTAGAGAGGACTTTTTTTATACAGTGGACAGTATAAGGGCCATTACTGGTGGCACTGGGTACTTTTAATACTGTGGCCCTATAGGAGGCATTACCAAGGGGGGCAATTTAATCCTGGGGCACTATAGTGGGATTTTTTTGTACATGGGCATTACTACTAGGGGCACTATAGGGGACATTAATACTGGGAGCACTATAGTGACATTTTTACCTCGGGTAAAATAGGGGATATTAATGCTGAAGGCACTGTAGGAGCATTTCTATTACAGGGACATAATAGGAGACAATATTTTTGGGGAAACTATACAGGCAATATTACTAGGAGCAGAATATAGGGTTTTACTATTACAAGGGGCATTTTAGCGGACATGATTATTACTGGGGGAAGGGACTCTAGAGAGCATTATAATTGCTGGAGGCACAATAGGGACATTATGTCAACTTGGGTCACTATTTTTTCAGCAGGGGCATTGGGGAACACAGTGGGCACAGGACTGGGAGGGACACAGCAGGATGACAAGGTGGGGAGGCTGTGTGGAAAATATGGGGAGGTTTATAGAAAAATTGAGAAATCTATTGTTTTTAATAAACTTTGCAGAGACTAGATGCAGCTGGAAGAATTTGTCATGGGGGTCTAGGTCAAACGAAGGAGAAGAGGAAAGAGAATGTCTACATGACAGGAGATGTCACTGGATGTAGGAGGTATGTGGTGCTGTAGTATCCTATATGTTTCCTAGTGCTGGCAAGAAGTATGCTGTATGTAGAGTGGGCTCACTACTGTGACCTGTGCCTCGTCTTCTCCTCCAAGTCTTTTTTTAATTATAATTATGTGTGTTTAAATTTGGCAACTAAAAATTTAATTCGGCTCCTAAATTTTTCAGTTCAGGAGCCAATGGCTCCCAAGTATTTTTTTTTAGTCTGGAGCACTGTGCTCAGAAGTGAAGCTCCTCGTCTACAGATCAGAGGCACACGGGGAGGGACAGACTGTTTCCTTCTCCCCTGTGTTGATCAGCAGGACTCGTATCATAGAAGGCACTCAAGGCAGACATCTGGACTTTAAGAGTACTTTGTCTCAGAGCTAGGTCTAGTCCTTTCTGAAGGAAGTCTAGAATTTTTTGAATACATGGGGTGGACATATTTATACAATCTTCCCCCAACCAACTACAGTACTTCTTTCAAATTTTCAGGTAAATAGCTGAAGTAACTTTTTTCCCACTTGCCTTTAATGTACATATAACTTTGTCTGAGACTTTGTCTGAGACCTCACTCTCAGGATCCAGGCTGTTTGAAATATCCCAGATTTTGATGAATTCTTGGGCTCTGTGAGAGAATGTCCTTCTGAAAGGTTATTAACCAGGGATCCTCCAGAGCTTTAGAACGGAAAACCAGCTTTTGGGCCAGTAGGGGGTTATTAATATTACTGTTACTGGGTCTGTCAGAATTTTCTGTAGAACTTGAGGGATTAGAGCAAAATGGAGGAAAAGTGTACACTAGATTCCATGTCCATTTTATGGAGAACACATCTACTGCCCATGGTTTGCCCCTGGAATCTAAGGAGCAGAACCTTTGAATTTGCTTTTGAAGCGAAAAGGTCTATTTGTGGTATTGTCTTAGAATATCTTTAGATGTTTTTCTCTTAGAAGATCTTGTGCTTTTTTTAGTCTCCCAGATCACTCATAATTCTCTGTAATTTGAGGATCTGTACGTTATCTTGTCCGACCACCTTCCTTGCCAAGCTGAATAAGCTACTTTTGCTCCCCAACATACTCATTGTGTCTGTTACCATTTGTATCTCTGGATTTTTCTGCTAGACAACGTTCTTTGAGAGATTTGTCTCTTTCTTCCACAAGTTGAGGTCCAACATTACAGAGTGTGGAATGACTACCTTTCTGTCAAAGGATGATAGTTTTTTTTTTTTGTCCCAACTTCCCAAGATGCAGGTTTGCATAATTCTGGTGCGAGCCTGGCACCAAGCTACTGCTGTTATGCAGGATGTCATAAGGCCTAGTGTGCCCATAGCCATTCTGATTGTAGGCGTCTTTTAGGTCGATCGTCGTCATATAGGCCCCCTTCTTGATTAGGGATACAATGGACCTGGTTGATTCCATTTTAAACTTTTTGTACATAATTGATTTGTTTAAACTCTTTACATTTAAACAGCCTTGAAAAGAAACCTCTCTCTTTATGACTGGGGTACATCTACTATTACTCTTGATACTTTTAACTCTTTTTTGGGGGGATCTGAAAAAAATTCTATTTTGTAACAGTTTTCTACAATACTACTTAACTCCTTTCTGATCTTGTTTTTCCTTTACCCCCACAGGGTCTGGACTGTGAGTTAAATGAACTGAAGGGTTTCTTTTTACTCTCCCTTTCATATGGAAACCCCTTTTTATCGGATGCTTTTTCTAGTATTTTGTCTAGTACAGGATCGAACACATATTCGCTTGAAAAGGCAATGGAGCACAACTTTGCCAGTGGCAGATTTAAGACGGGGAATAGATTGTAAAAACTCCTCTCTAGGCGTCTTGTTTTTTCATGTGATTTTCTAACTCATTGATCCAGAAACACATGGCCCTAGCCAATGAAGTTGCAGCTATTTTCTTTTTTACAGTGAACATGGAGGCCTCCCAGCATTTTCTCAGGAGGGCATCTGCTTTCCGCTCCATTGGATTTCGATGAATCATCAAACGGCAAAGAAGTTTTTTTTAACAACTTTTGCCACCTGGATATCAATTTTGGGGGTATCGTTAAAAAGTTTAGCTTCAGAAGCATCAAAGAGTAATCCATTTCTAAATTCCTTGGAAACTCCCAACCTTTTTCTGGTTCTATCCATTCATCAAGGATCATATCCTTGATGTTTTCGTTAATGGGGAACACCTTGGATTTTTTAGCACGTAATCCCCTAAACATTTCGTCCTGTACTGAACGTGGTTTCTGGATGTCTTCAATACCCTTACTGCCTTTAGAAGATCCTCCATTTCTTCTGAGGAAAAATAATATTTATCGTCTTCAACTATCTTGCCCTCAGACAACTGCTCCTCATCAATACCGTGTCTTGAGGCGGAAGCCTCTTCAACCAAGTCCACTGCATCAGAGGAGGATGGAGCAGATAATCTTGTTTTTTTAGAGTGAGGCATAGGAGGAACTGGTGTAAGAGAGACCAGGGAAGATAGAATTTCATCCTGAATCATGGACTTTACTTCCATAAGGATAGATGGTTGCTCATACTTTAATAAATCAATGATGCAGGTTTTGCATAATTTCTTTTTGTAACCCTCCTGGAGTTCTTTGCACTAGTGGCACATTTGGTGTATTAAGCTTTAGGTTTAGATTCCTTCACTCCCTATATAAAAAGAAGAGCAACCAGGTATCAGGGACCTCTATAGCTGCAGATGTATGATAAAATACAAAAAAACCTTGTACACTCCCCACAGGGGAACTCACGTAAGGAGTAGCCGGAAGGTGGGTCTGAGCTGTCCATATGTGTTCCAGGGGCCCTGGAGCTGACATGCTGTCTGAATCCCTGAGGACAGCATAGTCAGGATCGCCTGCTCCTTTTCACATGGAGCGACACCTGACGTCATCAGTCAGTGCCAAGCATGCACACACGTCCGGAAAGTCGGCCCCTTTGCTGGGAACTCAGAGCTAAATACTGGCTCCGCTCCCTCCGGCATGCGGCATCCAGCTCTCAGCGGTCTGCTTCCTCTATCGGAGGGAAGGGAGACCATGCGGCATGGGGTGAGAACAGGCCCCCGACTTCAAGGACGAGAATCACCCTAATTTACCTCCGCCCAGAGCTGCAGGAGGGCAGAGGAGAGCTTGGTAAGCCCATAATCATTTTTAAAGAAAAAATAAAGTATAAAACAAAAAACTCCATCTCCCTCCTGGGAGGTTGCTCTGTGTAATGCCCCTGTAGGGACAGGAAACACGGAGGGGAGAGAGTGGGTGGGGGCTTTTAAACACTCTGCCTGTGTATTCCTGCCCCTAGTCAGGTCAAGGGGTCAATCTCAGCTGTGGTCGTCAGCTAAGGCCATCAAGGTGGATGAAATGGAAAAAAAAAAATTATATATATATATATATATATATATATATATCTCCTCAACCACTTGCATGCGTGGGGACACTAGCTCTTCGCTAGAGGCAGCAGGACCTGTGATAACAGTGTGATCATGTGAGGTCATCCTGTTGCATTCAGTGAGGGGTGTCCCCTCACATACCAGTGTTAACTCCTGTTAGACAGGTCCACTACAGTCTAAACAGCCATTAAAACCAGTCCCATTTATTTCATTTGGGTCCGCTTGGTTAAAAAAAAAAAAAAAAAAAAAAAAAAAAAGCCATGTGAATAGCTCCACAGACTTCAATTGGTTCCAAAAATGGCTGTGTGATGGCTGTTAAATAAACGGTTGTCACATCCTAATTTTTGTGAACGTAGCCATGTTCTGCAGGCTGATTTGCCCTATTCAACGTGGATAATCAGGTTACTGCTTATTAAAAACAAAGGTATTTTTCCACACTGCTTCCGATGCAGTTTCCACATCGGTATCATCGTAAAAAAAGCTGCGTAAATAAGGGTACGTTTCCGCTGGACAAAATCTATAAAGTTACATGTGGATTAGTCTAGTATAGGTTGTATAGTTTATTGCAAGGGTCTTTTTGTGTTGTGTGTATCTTGGTAGTGACATAATTTAAAACACTTTTTTTTTTCCCTTCTGCTTAGTACCTGGGTTAGGGGAGTGGTTGTGCTCCCAGGTGCTATAAATTGGCCCCTAAGGCTCTTTGAGCTTGCTCTGTTGGGCTTGCTGGACTAAGTGGCTGGTGAATTAAGTGGAGTTTAAGAACCGGAGTTAAAGACAAAGCACAATGAGCCTGTAAGTAATCTACTTTTTTTTAAATCTACTTTCTTTTTTTTCCCCATCTTCATTGTTTGTTTTTGCAATTGGGATAATGGCATGGCTAGCAACATTGGAGATTTCCTTCAGTGCACAGTCTGCCATATGTATGCACTACTGGAGCAGGTGTTCCAGGGTGAATACCGCTGTGAAAGATGTGAGCAAGTTGCCCATCTGGAAGCTCGTGTTAGAGATCTGGAAGAGCAAAATGCAACACTGAGGGCGACTGATAATCTTGAGAGGAGCATGGTGCTCACTGAGCAAGCAGTTAGTGGGGTAGATTTGGAAGTTGGAGATCAGTTGGTAGATCATCAGGCAAGTAGCTGGGTTAATGTAGTTAGAGGGAGTAGAAAGGGATCCAAGAAGAGGAAGGCCAATCCTGTTTCTGTACTTCCAAGCAAAATTGCCAAGTTGGGTAATGATGCAAGGGTGTCAGATTCAGAAATGGCAGCCCTAGCAGCCGGGAGAACAGCCCAGCTAGTAGTCGGGGGGATGGTAGTGCAGGTAGGCCTAGACATTTAGTGGTTATAGGGGATTCTATAATCAGGAAGACAGATAGCATAATTTGTCGCCAAGACCGCCTCAATCGAATGGTTTGCTGTCTCCCTGGTGCCAGGGTTCGGCATGTGGTCGAACGGGTGGATAAATTACTGGGAGGGGCTGGGGATGATCCAGCTGTCGTGGTCTATGTTGGTACCAATGACAAAATAAATGGTAGGTGGAAGGTCCTTAAGGATAATTTTAAAGAACTAGGCTCCAAACTGAAGGGAAGGACCTCCAAGGTAGTCTTCTCTGGAATACTGCCTGTGCCATGCACTACACAGGGCTGTCAGCGGGAGCTTAGGGAGCTAAATGCATGGCTGAAGTCTTGGTGTAGAGCAGAAGGGTTTGGGTTCCTAGACCACTGGGCTGACTTTTCACTGGGGTACAAACTGTTTTCCACAGATAATTTGCCTTGTGGAAGGGGAGCTGGTGTTGGGGGAGAGAATTCTGGCTGGGGTGGAAATGCATTTAAACTAGGAACGAGGGGGGAGGATGAGGCTAAAAAAAATGGAGGTAGACAAGTTAGAGAGGGGTCAGAATATATTAGTGGGAGGAATGAATGGTGGGGGGAGCATTAGAAAAGTGGAAAAGGAGAACTGTCAGTCGCAGACCAAATCTGAAGGGGGAAAAATTACCATAAACAAATATAAAAAAATAAATTTCCTAAAAGTGTCAAATTTAATGACAATTTAAAATGTATGTTCACAAATGCCAGAAGTCTAGCAAGCAAAATGGGAGAGCTTGAGGCCTTGGTACTGGAGAAACATATTGATGTAGTTGGTGTTGCTGAGATATGGCAGGACTCTTCTCACGATTGGGCTGTAAATCTTCAGGGTTTTACACTCTTTAGAAACAATAGGGATAAACACAAAGGTGGTGGTGTATGTCTGTATGCCAAGAGCGATATGAAAGTAAGTGTGAAAGAAACAATTGTGGATGAAGGTTGTAAGGATGCTGAAACCTTGTGGGTGGAAATTCAGAGGGAAAAAAATAATTATTGGTGTGATCTATAGACCCCCCCAATATCAGTGAGGAGATAGAAGATCAACTTATGTGCAAATGGAGCGGGCGGCGCAGGCCGGCACAGTAGTGATAATGGGAGATTTTAACTATCCAAACATAGATTGGGAACATGGTTCTGCCACTGCTGCAAAGCCAAGAAAATTCCTCAGATTTTTGCAGGATAATTTTATGGGCCAGCTTGTAGAAGATCCTACTAGAGGCGATGCTCTTCTGGATCTAGTAATTTCTAACAATGCAGAGCTTGTGAGAAATGTCACTGTCCATGAAAACCTTGGTAACAGTGACCACAATATAGTTATATTCCAACTTAACTGTAAAAAACAAACTCAGGTCGGTAAGGCAAAAACACAATTTTAAAAAGGCAAATTTCCTACGCTTGAGCGCTGCACTTCAGGACATAGACTCGGAGCAACTATTGTCACAAAATGACACTAATGCTAAATGGGAGTGCTTTAAATCTACTTTGAATAAGTATATTGTTAAATATGTTCCTAGAGGTAACAAGTACAAGCGAACAAAATTAAACCAGGGCTGTGGAGTCGGTAAGCCAAAGCCGCGACTCCTCAATTTCCCCTCAGCCCGACTCCTACTCCCTCATACATGGAGCATGTTTAAGTGATAACTTTAAACAAATTTGCATAAAATCAATAGTACAGATAAGTCATGACAAAAACAGTTTGTAATCTATCAGGCTTCTCTGGGTACAGCTCACTTAGGGCCTAATCAGAGGCGTAGCTAGAGGTTCAGCACATGGGGGGGGGCGAAACATACTTGAGTGGGCCCCCCACTTATTGGCTTCCCAAACGCACGTTTCCAACTTCACAGGCACATACTACTAGTTGTGGTTATAATACTGTATTAGCAAGATGACTATATAAACTGCTAGATCATCTATGCTGTTAAGTACAGTACAATAGACTTTCTACATACCCTACTCTAAATATTCTACCACATAATGCAGTAAAATATAGGATTAATAGGAGTAAAAAAGGGGGCTCCTATGTTAAAGGAAATTTGTCCCCAGCTTTTACATCACTAAACTAACAGTCCCTTGCCCCCATCAGACCTCAGATTGGCTTAATGTGCCCCCATCAGACCTCAGATCAGCGTACTGTGCCCCCATCAGACCTCAGATCAGCGTACTGTGCCCCCATCAGACCTCAGATCAGCGTATTGTGCCCCCATTAGACCTCAGAGTAGCAGAATGTGCCCCCATCAGACCTCAGATCAGCAGAATGTGCCCTCATCAGACCAGCAGAATGTTCCCCCATCAGACCTCAGATCAGCAGAATGTTCCCCCATCAGACCTCAGATCAGCAGAATGTTCCCCCATCAGACCTCAGATCAGCAGAATGTTCCCCTATCAGACCTCAGATCAATAGAATGTGCCCCCAACAGACCTCAGATCAGCAGAATGTTCCCCCAACAGACCTCAGATTGGCTTAATCTGCCCCCATCAGACCTCAGATCAGCAGAATGTTCCCCCATCAGACCTCAGATCAGCGTATTGTGCCCCCATCAGACCTCAGATCGGCTTAATGTGCCCCCATCAGACCTCAGATCGGCTTAATGTGCCCCCATCAGACCTCAGATCGGCTTAATGTGCCCCCATCAGACCTCAGATTGGCTTAATGTGCCCCCATCAGACCTCAGATCGGCAGAATGTTCCCCCATCAGACCTCAGATCGGCAGAATGTTCCCCCATCAGACCTCAGATCAGCAGAATGTTCCCCCATCAGACCTCAGATCAGCAGAATGTGCCCCCATCAGACCTCAGATCAGCAGAATGTTCTCCCATCAGACCTCAGATCATCAGAATGTGCCCCCATCAGACTCCATAATGGAAGCGCTCACTTGTATTCGCCTGATTGTACTAAGGCCATCCCTGCTGGGCCCCCCCAGAGGTATTGGCGCCGGAGCATCGCCTCCCCTGCCCCCCCTCTCCCCCCAGTAGCTACGCCTCTGGGCCTGATGTATGAAAACTGTCTAGGTCTAAGACTTTTTTGTTGCCCATAGCAACCAATCAGAGCTCCCCTTTCATTTCTCCAGAGCACTATATGAAATGAAAGGGGAGCTCTGATTGGTTGCTATGGGCAACAAAGAAACTTCTACACCTAGACAGTTTTCATACATAAGGCTCTAGGTGTTTTACATCAGCAGATAGAAGCCATGAGAGCAGCTAACCTCTCCAAACATGAGCTCAGAGGAAACAAAGCATACAGAGAGAACATGCACTGGACATAAAAGGCAGCACACAGTCATCTCAACTAAAAGCCTAAATCCTTAGATCAGGAATAGAACAGACATTTATAGGACATTTCATCATTTTCACAAATTCTTATAAAAATATATTCAGCACTGAAATAAATGTACTAATTCATTATATATTTTAGGAGTCGGAGTCGGTCCATTTTATACCGACTCCACCAAAATGGTGACCGACTCTGACTCCACAGCCCTGAATTAAACCCCACATGGCTTACAAAGAGTGTAAAAAGTGCAATAAATGACAAAAAGAGGGCCTTTAAGAAATATAAATCGGAGGGGACAGCCATAGCCTTCAAAAAGTATAAAGAACTAAATAAAGTATGTAAGGGGGTAATAAAATCAGCAAAAATACACAATGAAATACAGGTGGCCAAAGAAAGTAAGAACAACCCCAAAACATTCTTCAAATATATAAATGCAAAAAAAAACAAGGTCAGAACATGTAGGGTCCCTAAATGATGGTAACTGGGTGTTGGTCACTGGGGATCAAGAGAAGGCAGAGCTCCTAAATGGGTTTTTTAGCTCTGTATATACAAAAGACAGGACATCTCATGAGGGTGGTACCACTGGTGGAAATACCTCAAATAACATACTTACCTGGCTGACTGTAGATATGGTCCTTAATATGCTAAAAAAAATTAAAGGTGAACAAGGCCCCAGGTCAAGATGGATTACACCCTAGAGTTCTAAAGGAGCTCAGTTCAGTTATTGCTTTGCCTCTGTTCATAATATTTATAGATTCTTCAATGACAGGCGTTGTACCAAGAGACTGGCGCAAGGTGAATGTGGTGCCCATTTTCAAAAAGGGTGATAGGTCTTCACCAGGAAATTATAGACCAGTAAGCTTAACATCCATAGTGGGAAAAATGTTTGAGGGCCTTCTACGAGACTACATACAGGATTATGTAACTGTCAATAATATTATAAGTGATAGCCAACATGGTTTTACTAAGAACAGAAGCTGTCAAACTAACCTGATTTGTTTTTATGAGGAGGTGAGTAGAAGCCTGGACAGTGGAAAGGCTGTCGATATTGTGTTTTTGGACTTTGCAAAGGCGTTTGAAACTGTCCCTCATGGACCACTAATGGGTAAATTGAGGTCTATTGGTTTAGAAAATATAATTTGTAATTGGATTGAAAACTGGCTTCATGATCGTATCTAAAGAGTTGTGGTCAATGGTTCCCACTCTGAATGGTCCCCGGTTATAAGTGGTGTTCCCCAAGGTTCAGTGCTGGGTCCGCTATTATTTAACTTATTCATTAATGACAGAGGATGGGATTAATAGTGCTGTTTCTATTTTTGCAGATGACACCAAACTTTGTAATACAGTCCAGTCTATGGAAGATGTTAATAAGTTACAAGTTACAAACTTACTGTTTGGGCCTCCACTTTGCAAATGAGGTTCAACATAGATAAATGTAAAGTTATGCACTTGGGGGCGAATAATCTGCATGCAGAATATGTCCTAGGGGGAGTAACACTGGGAGAGTCACTTGTTGAGAAGGATCTGGGTGTATTAGTAGATCATAGCCTAAATAACAGCATGCAATGCCAGTCAGCTGCCTCTAAGGCCAACAGAATTCTGTCTTGTATTAAAAAGAGGTATGGACTCGCGAGACAGGGATGTAATATTGCCCTATACAAAACGTTGGAGCGGCCTCAACTTGAATACGCAGTTCAGTTCTGGGCGCCAGTCGATAAAACGGATGCCCTGGAGTTAGAAAAGGTACAGAGGAGAGCCACTAAACTCATAAAGGGCCTGGAAGATCTTAGTTATGAGCAAAGATTAAACGAATTGAACTTATTTAGCCTTAAAAAAAAAAAAAAAAAAAAAGACGTCTAAGGGGGGACATGATTAACCTGTACAAATATATAAACGAACCATACAAAAAATATCAAGGGAAGCTATTCTGTGATAAACCCCCTCAAAAAACAAGAGGACACTCCCTACGACTAGAGAAAAAAAGATTCAGTCATAAGAGACGACAAGCATTCTTTACAGTAAGGTCTGTGAATCTCTGGAATAGCCTGCCGCAGGAACTGGTGACAGCAAATACAGTAGATGGCTTCAAAAAGGGTTTAGATGCCTTTTTAATTGAACATAAAATTGAAACTTATGACAGTGTATAGAACTCTTGTTCTACACACCCTTTCCCTTGGCCCAACACCTTTTTAAAAGGAAGATTAATATCCACCCAGGAATGGATATAGCAGGATTACAGGTTGGACTTGATGGTCTTGTATCTTTTTCCAACCTTAAAGGGAACCTGTCATCAACTTTATGCTGACCTCACTGAGAGCAGCATAAAATAGTGACAGAAATGCAGATTTCAGCGGTGTGTCACTCTTGAGCTAAAAGTAAGTGGTTACTGAGAACCAGCATCATAATCATTGCAGCACAGGCCTTGAAAAGAGTGAAATCTACCTGAGAAGAGTCATGGTTATTCCTAATCTCCTGCTCTCCCGCCCATCTGATGATGATTGGCAGTTCTCTCCTAGAGAGAAAGGGAGAAAACTAGGTAGAAGACGGTCAGTCATCAGCAGGTGGGCAGGGAGAGCAGGAATTCATGAATTACCAGGACTCTTCTCAGGTGGCCAGGACTCTTTTCCAGGCCCAGTCTGCAATGATTGTGATGTTTGTTCTCGGCAACCACTTACTTTTAACTTATAAATGACAGACCGCTGAAATCAACTCACCTGTATGTACTTTATACTGCCGTTAGTATGGGCAGCATGAAGTTGATGACAGGTTCCCTTTAACAATATATATATATATATATATTTCCATTTCATCACCACGACAGCACAAGGAGATTGACCCCTGTAGGGGCAGGAAGCAGAGAAGGTTAAAAGGACACCTCCCACCACCAACACCAGTGTTTCCTGTCCCTACAGAGGCCAGGAGCGGAGAAAGGTCTCCTAGTACAGCTGGGAGATGAAGGACTACAATGGATTCCTGCAGAGGGTTGACGGCGTTCACTTACCTCTGCTCCCCTGCCTCCCCGCGGTCTGGTACTAACAATGGGCAGGGGGACGTGGGAGGACTCATCCTAGTAAATCTGGGGCCTGCTCCGGCCGCGATCTCCCTCCCTCTCCCTCCGATGGAAGAGGCTGGGCAGCGCGTCCGGCGCCATACACGCGCCTGTGTGTCGTCACTTCTGGTGCGACCGGAAGTGCTCGGGAGGCGGTACAAGCGTCCGGAACAGGTAAAAAGCGGGGAGCCACGCTTCCTTCACTGATCTGAGGTCTGATGTGTGGCTGCTTGAGATGTCTACCCCAGAGCAGCGTTCCCCCAGAGAACATGACGCTCCTGTAACGCCTTCTTTAAGTCCCTCTGTTACCCTCTATGTTTGGTGGCTGTGTTGGGGGCACCTTTGTCTGGTCAGGGGATTTTGATTCCTCCCTCTCCAGTTACTTTTTGCACCAGGGTGACATCACATGGGGTGGCTTATTCCCAAATTTTTTGCCACCGACTCTCTTCTGTCGCCTCTTAGGTCGCTAAGGAAGCACAGAAGAAGGCAAAAAAGCTCCTGAGATGTCTTTCTTGCAGCAAAAAACTAGTTGAATCCTATACCAAAAAGCTTTGCATAGAATGTATTCAGGAAGTGATCCGGGAGGAACAACCTTCTTTAATGGAAGGATTCCGGTCCATGGTGCAAGAAGAGATTAGATCTTCATTATCTCAAATCTCTATGCCTCCCCCCCAGCCCCCTCCTCCTAAACATCTGAGAGGGGCCATCCATCACTCCTCCTCTGAACCAGAAGACAATGAGGATGAGGCCCCTTCCTCCAGATATGCTGAGGATGAGGATCACCTTTCTGACACTCTGATTTTGCAGAAGGTTGTAAAAGATTTCTCTTCGGTAATGAAGATATGCAGGACCTTTTAAAAGCTGTCCGTACCACTATGGGGATCGAGGAAGTTCAAAAAAACTCATTCCGTTCAAGAAGAGCTGTTTGGGGGTCTAAGGGCTAAGCGTGCCTGTGTATTTCCGATCAACGAACATATCAAAGAAATGATTATGGAGGAATGGTTGGGCCCTGAGAAGCGTCTGGGCATATCTCGGGATTTCAAAAATAGATTGTTGTTTGATCCCTCAGATTCCAAAATGTTCGACGACATTCCAAAGATTGATGTACAAGTCGCTAAGGTTGTTAAGAAAACTTCCTTGCCCTTTGAGGATGCCTCTCAGTTGCGGGATCCTATGGAGAGGAAGGCTGACTGTTTATTGCGCAAGTCCTGGGAGTCAGCCATGTTTAATGTTAAAACTAATATTGCCACCACCTCCGTGGCTCGTGCTAGGACTCTCTGGATTAGCGAACTAGAGCAGCATATTGTCAACAAGACCCCTAGAGAGGAGATTCTGGGTTCTCTTCCTCTCCTAAGATCGGCAACAGCTTTTTTAGCAGATGCCTCGGCCGAGTCTATCCGTTTTTCAGCTAGAGATGCAGGCCTCTCCAATGCCGCCCATCGGGCTATTTGGATTTAGTCCTGGTCGGGGGACAAAGCTTCTAAAACGAAGCTTTGTTCGATTCCCTTTTCAGGTGAATATGTCTTTGGGCCTGTTCTAGACAAGATCCTAGAAAAAGCTGCTGACAAGAAAAAGCGTTTCCCCGAGGATAGACCCTACAGACAGAAATTTCCCTTTCGCTCCTCTGGTTCCCAGGACAAGCCATATAGAGGGAAAGGAAAGTCGGGTCGGTGGAGTTACCCCAAGGGGGGTAAAGGTAGAGGCTTCCTCCTCAACCCCCAGAATAAACAGTCAGACAAAGAGTGAAGCCAGGGTGGGAGGAAGACTGGGGAACTACCATACGGCCTGGGAAGAAATAACTCAAATTCCTGGGCCCTAAACCTTATAAAATCAGGTTACAAAATAGAGTTCCTGTCTATCCCCCTGAACAAATATCTTGTCTCCGATCCAGGGTCGTATTCAAATCAATCAAGGATTTGGAACGGTATCCAGGATCTACTAAACTTAAAAATGATCAAGGTCCCGTTTCACGAACACGGAAGAGGTTACTATTCGACTCTTTCTAGTGCAGAAAAAAAGAGGGAACTTTCCGTACTATCATAAACCTCAAGTTTCTCAACAAATATATACTTTACAGAAAGTTCAAGATGGAGTCTCTATCATCGGCAATTCCCCTGATGATCCCCTGAAAAACGCGTTCATGTATACTATAGACCTAAAAGACGCGTATTATCACGTCCCCATACATCCGAAATCTCAAAGATACCTTCACTTCGCTCTCCGGGATGCTCAGGGATCAGTTCATCATTTTCAATTTACTGCCCTCCCATTCGGCATTTCCTCCGTCCCCAGGATCTTCACCAAGTTAATAGTAGAAATGGTGGCGTTTCTCAGGCAGAGAAACTCATCCCTAGTACCCTACCTGGACGATTTTTTGCTAATAGCCCATTCCAAGGTACAGCTTCTGGAGGACCAAGAGACCCTACTCTCCACACTTCAGTCACTGGGGTGGATTGTGAATCATCAGAAATCATCTCTTCTGCCGTCCACGACGGTGAAATTTCTGGAGGTCTTGCTCGACTCCCAGTTACAGATTACTTCTCTTCCTCAGGAAATATTAGATTACACTTACCGGTAATCGTTTTTCTTTGAGCCTATGACAGCACCCCTGGAGAGACCGCCTCCTCCTTAGGACAGGAAACAGACCATCGGCATCGCTTTAAAAGAGGGACCACCCCCCTCATCACCAGTCTTTCTTCAAGAACTAAGGGAACAGGACTCACAAATGAACGAACAACACCAGAATCCTTATATACACATAAAAAACAATCTTTCTAAAGAAGGAAACGCCCGAAAGTCATAATAACCACAAATAATGTAATGTTTTGTTTGTTTGTTTGTTTTTTTTTTTTGGGGGGGGGGGGGAATAAATCGGGGTGCTGTCATAGGCTCAAAGAAAAACTATTACCGGTAAGTGTAATCTAATATTTCTCCCCTCGCCTATGACAGCACCTCTGGAGAATAGACTAGAAAACCTAGGGCGGGACTACAGCTTGAAGTACCTTCCGGCCAAAGGAAAGGCCATCATTGGAAGGTAGCTGCAGCTTATAGTGCCAGAAAAAAGTGTGAGGAGAACTCCATGTCGCGGCTTTGCAGATTTGCTCCAGAGAAGCCGAGGCCCTCTCTGCCCAAGAAGCAGAGACCGATCTTGTAGAATGGGCCCCAAACCCCTCTGGAGGAACTCTACCCCTGGCCGAGTAAGCCAAAGATATGGCTTGTTTGATCCACCTAGCCACCGATTGAGGGGAAGCAGAAGAACCCTTCCTGGAACCCTGAAATAACACTAAAAGACGCGAGGAAGACCTCCATGAGGAAGTGACCTGAAGATATTGCAAGAGACATCTCCTCACGTCTAAACAATGAAATTTTCTTTCCTTCTCATTTTAAGGGGAGGCACAGAATGTGGGTAATACCACCTCCTGGGATCTATGAAATTTTGAAGACACCTTTGGTAAAAAAGAAGGATCCGGTGGAAAAAACCACCCGGTCCTCCGAGATCACCAAGTAAGGAGGCTCAATAGAAAGGGCAGAAATTTCACGGACTCTTCTAGCCGAAGTTATGGCCAGAAGAAAAGCGAGCTTTAGGGATAAAAGCTTTATAGAAATCTCTTCTATAGGCTCAAAAGGATCCTCCGCAAGAGAAGAAAGAACCAGGTTCAGATCCCACGGAGGAACCCTGGACCTACAGACAGGAGACATCTTAGAGACAGCAGTAACGAACCTCTTTACCCAGGGATGGCCTGCTAATTTGAACTCAAAGAGCGCACTTAAAGCCAAAATCTGGACTTGGAGGGTGCTAGGCCTAAGTTTCTTTCTCCAGCCTTCCTGCAAGAAATCTAAAATTAGAGGAATGTCAGGGGCGGCCAAAACATCAATTCGTCTATTTGCGAATCTGAAAAAGAAACTCTGCAGATTCTCAGATAGATCTCAGAAGTTACTTTCTTTCGGCTAGCTAACAATGTGGAAATAACTTCTTCAGAGAGACCCCTACTCTCCAGGATGTTCCTCTCAAAAGCCAGGCAGTCAAATGCAGATTCGACACCTCCAGGTGGACCACCGGACCTTGAGAGAGGAGACCTCCGATCTCTGGAAGCACCCACCAACTTCCTGCGTAGCCAAGAAAACCAAACCCTTCTCGGCCAGAAGGGGGCTATCACGATTACCAAAGCCTGATCCTCCCGAATCTTCCTTAGGACCCTCGGTAAGAGCTTCAGGGGGGGAAAGGCATAAAGAAGACCCGTCCCCCAGGACTGAGCGAAAGCATCTATCGCTAACGGACGGTCCTGCGGGGAAAGGGAAAAGAAACCCTCCACCTTTCGGTTCTGTCTGGTGGCAAATAGGTCTATAGCTGGTATCCCCCAGCGGGAGGCTATCTGGGAGAAAATTACCTGATCTAGGTACCACTCTCCCTGACAAAGGCGGTGACGACTCAGAAAATCTGCTGTTACATTGTCTCTGCCCCTCAGATGTACTGCAGAAAGAGAGGCAAGGGACCTCTCTACAAAACTGAAAATGCTGTGAGCGAGGTTCATAAGGAACTGTGACCTGGTACCTCCCTGCCTGTTGATGTAGGCTACCACAGTCATATTGTCTGAATAAATACAAATATTTCTGCCCTCTATATCCCGACGACTTTGCAAAAGGCCCAGAAGAACTGCCTTCAGCTCCTTGAAGTTGTGGGACTGGACCAAGGTGGGAGGATCCCAAACACCCTGGAGCAGAGAGGACCCCAGATGAGCACCCCAACCCGTCGGGCTGGCATCCGTGGTCATAGATAGAACATCTCTCCTGTTCCAATGGACTCCCCTCCCTAGATTTCGGAGATCCAACCACCACTCCAGAGAGACTAAAGTCTGAGGAGATTGGGTGAATTCCGAGTCCAGAGAAGGGAGATTTCTGTCCCAAACCTCCAAGATCTGAAGTTAGTCTTGAGTGATACTGGGCCCACTCTACTCCAGGAATAGCTGCCGTCAGAAGGCCCAGCACTGACATGGCTGATCTTATGGACACTGACCAGAGAGCAATCAATCTCTGGACACTCTCCCTGATCAATAATCTTCTCTGGACAGGTAGAAAACACATCTGGAGTCTCGAGTCCAAGTCTATCCCCAGGAATTTGCATCTCTGGGAAGGAATCAGACAAGATTTCTCCAGATTTAACTCCCAGCCCAAGCTCTGGAGGACCTCGGTGACCCAGCTGACGTGGGCCTGCAAGGACTGGACTGACTGGGCAACTAAGAGAAAATCATCCAGGTAAGGGACCACTATCACATTTCTTTCCCTGACATGGGCCACCATCTCGGACACTATCTTCGTAAATACCCTGGGAAAGGCCGAAAGGAAGGGCCCGGAAGTGGAAGTGCAGGATCTCTGACTCTACCCGTATAGCCACCCTTAGATATTTTTGATGATCCCGATGAATTGGGACATGGTAGTATGCGTCCCGGAGATCTACAGACACCATGAAACACTGGGGAGAGAGGTAGTTTAGGGTTGATTTGATGGACTCCATACAAAACCTTTCATAGACCATACACGGATTTAAGCATTTTAGGTTTATTATGCTGCGGAAGGAACCATTCGGCTTTTTTACCAAAAAGAGAGTAGAATAAAATCACTCCCCCCTTTCCTGGGTCAGGACCTTTACTAAAACTCTTCTGCAAAAGGGAATTTACCTCTGAAAGTAGCGCTGACTGCCTTAGAAGATCTGGACTGAGGTCTATAACTACAAATCTTTGACCTGGGGAGGACCAGGTCACGGATCACATCCTGGATACAATCTTTGCAAAGATTTTTGGAGTAAGCTTCAGGCAGTCTTTTATTGCAAGATAGACATCTTAATAATTTCTTAGTCTTCTTCTGTGCCTCCTTGACCTGAGAGGCGACAGGCGGCCAGAATTAGTGGAGCATGAATTTTAGATAATAAGCCCCCCTAGGATGTCACCCTGGTGCAAGAAAACGATCGGAGAGGAAGGAACAAAGTCCTCCTGACCAAGAAAAAAGTGCCCCCACAATCCCAGCATAGGAAGAACCCAGGGGGACTTACAGAAGGCGGCACTGGGGCGTCATGATCCTTGGGGGAGCGCTGCTCAGTTGAAGACATCTCACCAGACCTCAGATCAGAGAGATTAGCATGGCTTCCCGCTTTATACTTACCAGCGCTCCGGACGCTCGTACCGCCTTCCGACTACTTCCGGTCGCACCGGAAGTGACGTCACACTCGCGCGCATATGGCGCCGGACGCGCAACCCAGCCTAATCCACCCGAGGGAGAGGGAGGGAGATTGCGTCAGGAGCAGGCCCCAGATCAACCAGGACGAGTCCTCCTTCCTCCCCCTGCCCAGCGTTAGTACTAGACCGCGGGCGGGCAGGGGGGCAGAGGTAAGTGAGCGCCGTCACCCTCTGCCGGAAACACCTTAAGTCTTTCATCTCCCAGTCGGCACTAGGAGACCTTTCTCCGCTCCTGGCCTCTGTAGGGACAGGAAACACTGGTGTTGGTGGTGGGAGGTGTCCTTTTAAACTTCTCTGCTTCCTGCCCCTACAGAGGTCAGGGGTCAATCTCCTTGTGCCGTCGTGGTGATGGAGATGGAAACCATAGATTTTTTAGATCTTAGGCCCCCAAACATTTCGTCATGTAATGAGCGAGGTTTAGGGATATCTTCGATCCCCATTGTGGATCTCACCGCCTTTAGTAACCCTTCCATGTCAACAGATCAAAAATAATATTTTCTGTCCTCATCCACTAGTTCGCCTTCTGAGAACAATTCTTCCTCTCCCAGAGGTCTGGAAGATGAAGTAGAGGAGGGTACAGATAGTCTGGATTTTTTAGGAGGTACTGCCAGGAGGGCAGATGATCCCAAGGAAGCCAGAGACTACTTTATTTCTTCTTGAATTAGGCTTTTCATTTCTGATATTATAGAGGGTTGCTCTTCTTTTAACATATCGGCAATGCAAGATCTACATAGTTTCTTTTTATAATTTTCAGGAAGCCTCTTGGAACAGATGGCACATTTAATAGTTTTCGTCTTTGCTTTTGACTCTTTAGCCTAACAATATAAAGAAAGAGCAACTCCAGATAAATAACATAAAAAATGTGGACCAGATAAATACATAACTCCTCATAGGGAACTCACGGCCGTAGAGCCTGAAACATCGGAGGTCTTCATTGCAGGGGCTTCCGGTGCTGACATTACTGATCAAGAGGGATGTCTGCTGCAGTGCCATTTAGCCGCCCTAGATGGCGTTTTTAAACCATGCTGTCAAGTACAGCGTTTCCGGGTCCCGCGTTGGCTCCGCCTCCACGCCTCTGATCACATGGGCCATCAGAACGCACGCTGTGCGCGCGTCTGCCAGAGTACCAGAGTTTCTTCCGGTCTCCCTACCGAGTCCCGCCCGGATGGATGGAGATTGTGCAAGTAAGCAGTAAACAGGCTCCTGGACTAGCCGGAGCGAGTACTGAGCTGCCTCCCCTGTCCAGCATTAGCACTGGGCCGCCGAGGGAACAGGGGGGAACAAAAGATCCCAAGAAAAAAAAAAAAAGTATAAGAAGGAGGGCAGCCCTAGCTACCGACCCCCAGGATCTTAATTTCCAAAAACTATAAAATGAAACTAAAAAATAAATTAGAAATAAAATACAAATTTCACCTCCCACAGGGAGGACTTCTCTGTGCCCATGCCCCATGTAGGGACAGGAAAAACACTGAGGAGAGTGGGTGGGGCAATTTAAACTCTGTGCTTCCTGTCCCTACATAGGTCAGGGGTCAATCTCTATGTGGCCGTCATGGTGGATGGAAATGGAAAGATAGGACTGTTCTATAGAGGACAGGATGATCCATTCCGCACAATGCGAACGCACACGGCCGGTATCTGTGTTTTGCGGAACACAAGACAGGCTACGGACTTGTTGTAGCTCAACTGATTGATAACTAGAGCGACAGCTGTAGTACACAAGATTGCATTCAACCATATGCATTCATTTGGACTGCAGCTGTAGCTCAATAGTTAAAATCAATCAGTCGTGCTACAAAAAGTCACATTTTGCCTCACCCTAAAGGGAACCTGTCAACGCAATAATGCCCCCCAAACAGCCTAGAGATAGTTTGCCATGCCCAAATCTGCCACTTGAGTATCAACGGTCACCCCTGATCTCAGGAGGTGCACAGATGACATTCTCTTCTTCAGTGATTACCTGATAAACGAGCAAACAGAATCTTTCAGTAGGTTTAAAAATCATTGTTTGCTGGTGGCAGTTCAGCTGTCTAATCACAATATGCTGCCAGCAAACAATGATTCAGTATCGGGATGAGCGATGGCTCCTCCCCATACTGTGGAGGAGATAGCTGACATGCAGGTAATTGCCGGGAATGAACGCTTAACTCCCAACAATTGCCAGGCTGATCTGTGCATGTAATATAAGCCCTAGACGCAGCAAACCTCACTTCAAGCACCAAGGCCTGGGCCTCATTTACATACGTTTCCCTCTCGACAATCGCTGGCAGAATCTGTAGGTGTAATGGGGCCCTTAGCCATCACAGAAAGCTAATTTGAACACCATCAGGAACATAAGCAGAATGGTGAGGTACTTCTGGTGAAACACTTTAAAATCTCAACAAAATTTCTGGTACTCAGTAATGCTATTGATTTGTTGCAAGCAAATACAAAACCTTTATACCCCATGTGGATGTACACATAGAATCCACACTGCAGGTCAAATTCTGCCCAAATTCTGCAGCAGGTGGATAACCTTTCTGCTTCAGTAAATGCAACAGAATTTCTACCTGCAATTCAGCAGTGTATCTTCCATGTGGGAACAGAACTGTAGTGGTTTGTAACACTGACAATACATTAATGCATCATTTTAAAGTGTTTGTTTTTTACCTTGTTATGAAAGTTTGATTGCCCGGTTGAATCAGGAGTAGGTGATCTTGCTCTGGGACTCGGCCATTCATCCCCAATCAGAGAAGTACGAAGAGAGACCTTATTAATTTGTTGTACATAAAGGAAAAGGAGGAACTGGAGGGAATCCACCGATAGCTGTGGAGGAAAATAATTATCAGCGTAACTATATCACTTGTAGAATTATTAATGGTTGTCCCACAAAAATGAATCTGCAGTTTTCAAATCATCACCTAGATCTGAATACTTTTGTAATTGAATGTAATTAAACATTTTGTATGGCATTTTGTTAGGCCTCATTCACACATCCCTGCAGCACGGTCTGTGAAAACCAGGCCTGCCTTCCTGCATGGCGTCATTGGTGCGCCATGTGGAAAGACTGTAGCATAATACAACACCAGCAAAGTAAATGCATTTTAACAAACCTCTGGTAGGCTTGGTATTTTTCCCCATAGGTGCGGATGTGCACATTTTAAAATCCACAGCATGTGACTGGGTGAGTGGTATACCCCATAGATTTAAATAGGGTTGTTAATCAGAAAAAGCACACAAAAATGCACCAAAACTGTGATAAATAATGCAGGTTTTTGGTGCAGATTTCATACAGGTTTTCTGCACACAAATCTGTAACACGTGCATCTGCATCGAAGGCTCCGTCACAGAATTCATTTAATAGAGGACTTTATTCTCTGTTTAAAAAAAAAACAAAATAAAAACTCTCCTAAGGCTAAGTTCACACTGCAAAATCAACGGCAGAAATATCAGCAGTAGATCAGTAAATTACTAGCTGAAAACAGGTTATTTTTGGTGGCAGATTTCTAATTTGTTGGATTGTTTAGTGTTTCTAGAAGACGATTAAAAGTAAGAACATGTCACTTCTCAAGCTTCCAAAAAAAAAAAAAAAAAAAACCAACCATTATACACTGTGCGCGCAAGTTTTTAACATTAAAGTCAATAGGAAAACGGTTAGCGAATTTTGGTTGTGAATTTAGCAACTGAATGCGCCAGTTTTCCACTGAAAATGAATGGGTCCGCACCCGTTACGCAGATTTACGGAACGGAAGCAGACCCATTATGCGGAAGTGTGAGTGGACCCTAACACAGCTCGTTTCCATGGTTACAGACCACCCTGCAATCTATCAGTGGTGGTCGTGCTTGCACACTATAGGAAAAAGCGTCAGCCTCTCTAGTGGCTGGGACCATGGGCTAGTGTGTTTTCCTATATTGTGCAAGCACGACCACCACTAATGGATTGCAGGGTGGTTGTAACCATGAAAACAAGTAGTGTATAATGTGATGGAAAAATGAATCCACCCAACAAAAGAAGGCAATATGGACAAACACAATACATTAGTAAGTGCCTTGTATGAAGTTTCTCTACATGATAAATGCAATTTGCTGAAGTGATACAACCCAACAGGGTACTGTGGAGATCACAGCTAAGGGGGCAGGCTGCTGTGGAGGTCAGTGTTAAGAGGGCGGTTTATTGTGCAAATCATTTTTAAGGGGCAGGCACTGTGGGTGGGGGTGAGTGTTAAGGGGTGGACACTGTGGGGGAGTCATTGTTAAGTGGGCCAGGACTGTGGTGGGGGGGGGGGGTGTCACTGTTAAAGGGTTTCTGTCATCAGAATTTAGCCTACAAAACCGAGTGTCATTTGCAAATCGCAAATGACACCTGATGACAGAAAGCCTTCTTTTATAGAAAACTGTACGGTAGTTTTTGTTAAAATAGCATTTTTATAATATGCTAATTAGGCCCCCTAGGTGCAGTAGGCGTGAACCCTGCACCTAAGAGCGGCCGCAATAACGCCCCTTACCCCTCCTCCCTTGCATTGATTGACAGGGCCGGGCAGCCATCTCTTTCGTCTCCCGGCCCTGTACGATCGCGAACTTTATCGCATTGCGATAAGCAATCTGCGCACGCGCGGGAGTTCGCGATCGTACAGGGCCGGGAGACGAAAGAGATGGCTGCCCGGCCCTGTCAATCAACGCAAGGGAGGAGGGGTAAGGGGCGTTATTACGGCCGCTCCTAGGTGCAGGGTTCACGCCTACTGCACCTAGGGGGCCTAATTAGCATATTATAAAAACGCTATTTTAACAAAAACTACCATACAGTTTTCTATAAAAGAAGGCTTTCTGTCATCAGGTGTCATTTGCGATTTGCAAATGACACTCGGTTTTGTAGGCTAAATTCTGATGACAGAAACCCTTTAAGGGGGCCAGTGTACAAACAGAGATGACCGCAGCACTCCAGTCTTCAAATGCAGGATAGGTTTATTCACCAACTGTGCACTGTCGTCACTGTTAAGGGGGCCGCCACTGTGGGGCGGGGGTCACTGTTAAGGGAGTCCAGCTGAAAGTGAAAGTAAAAACAGCTCTCTCTCCCGACTCGATTTCTAACAACTATATCTTCAAATATACTGGATATAATACTGTGATTTTGGTATCATTTGTATCATAAAAGCTCAGAATGCCAGCTTTTCAAAGAAGGTAATTTTTCTATTTGCTACCAATCCATAGATATGAGCAGCTAAAGCAGCCCTCCCCTCTTCAGTCTGGTTTGCTTTGGGCACTTGCACCAGCAGAGCTGGGCACTTGGGAGCTCTTTTCCTGCAGAATAAAAGTGCTTTTCCTGGACATGTAATGCAGACACAAATTACACACAGGTATGTCTGGGATGTGTCTGCAATCTTCTGTGGGGTAATGCTGTTAGTTATGTAGGTGAAAAACAGTTGAAAGACTCCATATAAGGGGACTGGCAATGTGTGTATGGGGCGGGGGGGGTGACTGTTAAGGGGAACGGCACTGTGGAGGTCACTGTTAAGGAAGCAGGGCACTGTGGAGGTCACAGTTAAAGGGTGGGGTTTTGTGGAGTTAACTGTTAGGCCCTTTTCACATGACCGTATGCCCTCCGAGACATACGGTTCGTGAGCAGGCTATATGTCCCGGAACAGCATCGATCGTGCCCTTAGCATCATTGATTACAATGATGCTGTGCACGTCGGGCCGCCCGTGGGACTATTGGCCCGCACTCATATGATTTTATGAGTGCGGGACAACAGCCCCGCAGGCGGCCCGGCGTGCACAGCATCACTGTAATCAATGATGCTGTGTGCTCCCGTGCGCACGATCGATGCCGCTCCGGAACATATGGCCTGCTCATGGACCGCATGTCTCGGGGAGCATACGGTCGTGTGAAAGGGGCCTTAAAGGGGGCAGCATACTTTGAAGGTCATTGCTAAATGGGCGAGGTGCTTTGGATACCATTGTTAAGGAGGCGGGCCTCTGTGGAGGGTCAGTGTTAAGGGGACGGGCCGCAGTGGAGAACAGTTATAGGGGCAAGGGACTGTGAAGGTCACAATTATCAGGGTGGGGCACTGTGGAGGTCACTGTTAAAGGGGAAGGCTGCTGTAGAGGTCAAGGTGAAGGGGATAAGCTGCTGTAGAGGTCAAAGTGAAGGGGGTAGGCTGCTGTAGAGGTCACTGTTATGGGAAAACTGGATATGTTTTTAACAACAGACACAAACATTAAATGAAATTAATAGATCTTAATAATTCTGACTCATCATATGCCATTGTATGTAAGAAACGTCATTCTTAAAGGGGTTGTGTCACTTCAGCAAGTGACATTTATCAAGTAGAGAAAGTTAATACAAGGCACTTACTAATGTATTGGGATTCGTTTTTGCACCAGATTATACACTGCGCGTTTCCATGGTTATGACCACCCTTCAATCCATCAGCAGTGGCCATGCTTGCACACTATAGAAAAAAGTGTCGGCCTCTCTGGTGGCCAGGACTGTGGGAGAGCACATAGGCTAGTGCTTTTTTCTATAATGTGCAAGCACGGCCACCGCTGCTGGATTTCAGGATGGTCGTAACCAAAGAAACAAGCAGTGTATAATGTGATGGGAAAAATGAATCCAGACAGCAAAGGAAGCAATATGGCTAATCACAATACAGTAGTAAGTGCCTTGTATTAACTTTCTCTACATAATAAATGCTATTCACTGAAGTGAGACAACCCCTTGACTACATTCCCCAATCTGCTTATAGTACGTTCAGTGTCATAGTTTTGCCCCATGGTAATACTTTTACTGACTTTACCAGCTATAGCTAGCTTGTAATCTGTTACTTCACCTTTGCAGTCATTTTTACGGAACTGCAACACTAGGAATTAGGGTTTTTACTGTATAAATATTGCTTTGTAGGAGCATGTCATATGCACTTTTTAGTTAAAGGGGTATTCCCATCTCACAAATGTAGTTTGTATAGTTAGATAGCCATACCAATATTATTACTAATAGAATGTATTTGTATAAAATGTACCGTTTTGAACAGGGGTGCACAACCTGCGGCCCTTGATACCATTCTGTGCGGCCCCCAACCATCTGGTAACAGACATGTATGTCTGTCTTGTGGCTGCTCATATGTATTTTCCATGTATTCTCCCATTAGATGGGAGTCCTGGAACTGTAGCTAGACATTAATGGTATGTACTGTGTGTCCAATATGTCATAAATACAGTATTTCAGTTGTTAATACCCCTTTAAATTTTATTTTTGGCCCTTGATGTTGATTCAGTCGGACAACGTGGCACCCACCCGGAAAATGTTGTGTACCCATGGTTTAGAAGATTTGACTATTTGTATATCCATTGTCCCACACACATCAGTCAGGCCGTTGCCCCTAGTTACAGCCACCGCGGCCATGTAGTAGTGGTGGAAGGCTTGCTCCTGTTCAAACCTGCTCTGAGGTAACTGCTGTATTGTGAACGCACATCGCATGAGCATGCGGAGACACATCTTAGGGTACTTTCACATCTGCGTTTTGGACGCTACCAGTCCAAAACGCAATGGTCAGGATCCGTCCAAAATGCAGACTTTATAAACGGATCCTGCTCCATAGAGAATTGATCTTGGAACAACAGTTACCTCAGAGCGGGTTTAAACAAGAGCAAGCCGGCCACCACTACTATTACATGGCCGCGGTGGTCTTAACTAGCAACGGCCTGACTGATGTGTATGGGACAATAGATATACAAATAGGGAAATCTTCTAAACGGTACATTTTATATAAACACATTCTATTAGTAATAATATTGGTATGGCTATATCTAACTGTACAAACTACATTTGTGAGATGGGAATACCCCTTTAAGTCGATGGTGTTGAGCAAACTTGTGATTTCCAATTTCGGCGTTCGGGTTAAATTCTTAGTTATAATAGTAGAAGTCTATGCTAGCCATAGACTTCTATTATGACAGAATGCAATACAGAATTCCTTATATGCTTCCGTTGTGCATGCCGTCATAGAATTCCATTAAGGTCCGTAGTAACGGAATCCATTACAGAATTCTTAGATAACAAATGCCAAACTTGCAAATCGCAAGTTCGTTCAACACTAGAGTCACTGCAGAAATACTGTACACAGCAAATTAACCAAGTGTGAACATGGACTGAGGCATTATCATGCAAAACTGTTGCAATTAGATTATGGAGGTGATTTACAGTTAGTGCACTACTAGTGCAATCTGAATTTCAATATGACTATTTGGCTAAGAAAGGGCCATTATGGTATTTGCTAGATACAGTTTATAATAGAACTACAGGGGATATTTTTCACTAACAGCTTGACCCAGTCTGTTCAGTGAGGGCCATGCAGAAAATCTGGGGTCGGAACTGGGGGCTTCGCGGCTGCTGAGGGAGGCCACAATGTCAGCATTACCTTGCTCTTCGCCGTCTCATACTCGGCAACAGAGGAGCAGCTTGATACGCATTCAGCCCACTCCAGACTCCTATGGGCGCTCCTTTCAGTCAAGCTATGAAACGCCTCAAAGTACAGCCAAGCAGTGTCCTCCACCAACTGCAGCTTCCCGCACGCTATGTGCCGCCACATCGCCCAGCTAAGGCGCGGGTGGCAGCCCTCTGCTGAGCGGGTTCTCACATATGTTGCCATCTTCCGCAGATAATGCATATTAAATTTCGCCGGCGGAGGGAACTGCAGCGCGCCTATTAAAAACGGGTCTGCTTTTGCCCAGATTTGAACTTTGTAGGCATCCATGGCCGGAGATAAACGCAAAACTTTCACACCTTTAACCTAGGCTGACGTTTCTTTAGCTTCGCAATACGTAACGCAGAGCCATGGAAACAAATATATGTGGGTGGAGCGTTATCCGAGAGGAGGAAGAACTGCTGGCATCTACAAAGAAAGCGCGCAATGGTAATCTTGTTCCGTTAGTGTCCTCCAGTCCAGCAGGTGGCGCCCGTTTGTGCTGACTACATCTTTGTAGTTTAAAGCTCAGCTGCTTTCGCACTAGCGTTTATTTTTGAGCTAGAATGTATATTGCAGTGGCGTAGCGTGGGTTGCCAGCCCAGGGCAAGACAAAAATTGCGCTCACTCCCCCCCCAGCCTATAGGCACGCCGATTTTAACAGATAATGTAGTAGATGTCACCTGCAGTCCTATGTAACACCACAGATAACGAATAACTCTCTCAGTACTGATAATGTAGTAGTTGGGAGTGTGGATTCATTACACACACACAGTGTGACCTGAAGACTAGGGTCGGGCTACAGCAATGTGGGCTAAATTCTCTACAGGGGTGTAGCGAGGGGGGGCAACCCGGGCATGTGCCCTGGGTGCAGAGGCCGGGGGGGGGGCGCACTCGCTCTGCAGTTCTTGTGACTGCCGGCGGTTCGTTTACATAGTGAAGCAGGGAGGCCTCTCCTCTCCCTGCTTCACTGTTCTTCCAAGCTCCAGCGCTTCCCCCTGCAGGTGGCACATCGCACTGCTGGCTGTGGGAGGAGTGCTAAAAGCCCAGGAGTGGGCCATGTGAGGCGCAATGTGAGTGAGGGAGCGCGTCATCAGGGAAGCAGGTAAGTATGTGTTTGTTTGTTTTTTAAATTCATAAAGACTGGAGGCAAAAGGGGGCAAGACTACAGTGAAGGGGCACCTATGAGGGGGCATATATTAATATCACATTACTACAGTGAGGGGCACCTGTGAGGGAGCATATATTAATGTTACATTACTACAGTGAGGGGCACCTGTGAGGGGGCATATAATTAATCTGGCATTACTACAGTGAGGGGGGTATATAATTAATCTGGCATTACTACAGTGAGGGGGGCATATAATTAATCTGGCATTACTACAGTGAGGGGGCATATAATTAATCTGGCATTACTACAGTGAGGGGGGCATATAATTAATCTGGCATTACTGCAGTGAGGGGGCACCTAATGTGACATTACTACAGTGAGGGGGCATATAATTAATCTGGCATAACTACAGTGAGCGAGTATAAACTGGGCATACGTACTGTGAGGGGCACAAAGATGGGAATAACTACTATGATGGGCACAGAGGTGGGCATAACTACTCTGAGGGGCCATAAAGAGGACATAACTATTGTGAAGGGGCCACAAGGTGGCCATTAGTACTGTGTGGCGGCAGTAAGGGGAAATGCCCTAGATTACCCTGATATACATTGGGTTGGCTTGGTCTTATATCACCCCCTGCTAGGCATTTACGAGACACAGTCACCATCCCTTCCTTATGTGATTATTCTTTTTCTCTCACCACAGGGACCTTGATCCAGATCCAGCGGACATCACGACGACGCCAGCGATACCCTGGATGAGATAGGACCAGCTGGTTTTTTTTACCTTTATAAGGTGTATTGGTACCGTCGTGTACCCTGTGATAGATTTTAGGTAAGACTGGGTGAGTGTAGCTATGGATTGGGCGGAGTTAGAGGAGTGGCTTAGCGCAAAAAAAAATTGGCGTGCCTTTTTATGTAAGTTGGGGGGGGGGGCAAATTTGAATCCTTGCCCCGGGTGCAGGAAAGGCTAGCTACACCTCTGTTCTCTATCTCCTCCCCCCAACCCTACCATAAAACAGATATTTGGATGGACATTACATACATTGCTATTAAATATATAGTAGAATACAGCACCACATACCTGTTACACAGCGGCGTAGGTAAGGGCTCTGGTGCAAGAGTTCAGCTTGGGCCCCCTTCCCTCAGTGCATTGTGGACAGGGAAGCACATAGTCTTCGTGCTGCCTGAGGCAAAAATTGACACCCTCCCATGCCAAGTTCTTCACCTAACCCCTTCCCTCCAGCCAGAGGTGTAACTTGACCAGCATGCACTTTTTATAATACTGGTATCTTATGCAGCACAAGGGTCTTTGGGCCCCCTCAGGCTCCTGGGCCCGGTAGCAACTGCAACCTCTGCACCCCCTATAGCTACGCCCCTGCTGTTACATCCAGTGACGTCTACTGTGATGTAGACTCTTTCCTCAACGTCTTCATTCGGAGATAAGACTGTCATGACATCTTCTTTCAGCTGTGTCTTGTCTGTGCAGAGGTTCATAGAAAAAAAGCCCCAAAATGTCATCCAAGATAAGAGAATATGAAGATTTAAGAAAAATAAGCAGATAACTAAGACAGATAAAACAAGTCCATATAACAGTCAGGAACAGCTGCTAACTAGTAACTAATTCAGCTATTTTACCAGAGAAGTGACCTTGATTGGTTGGATCTGAGTCTGAGGCATTGTATGTTGAGTCTAGTTTCAACTTACGATGGGTCAGAAATGACCATTGTATGTTGAAAATATTGTATCTTGAGGCCATTATATCTTGAGGGAGCACTGTATTATCATTATTATTAATATTGATAATGACCCCCTCTGTATTATTATTATTATTATTATTATTATTATTATTATTATTATAGCCCCCTGTGTATTAGTAATAATAATAATAACAATAATAATATTAACCCTTTCGCGCCCGGAGGTTTTTTCGGTTATGCATTTTCGTTTTGCGCTCCCTGCCTTCAAACAGCCATAACTCTTTTATTTTTCTGTTCACATAGCTGTATGAGGGCTTGTTTTTTGCGGGACAAGTTGTACTTTCCAACGCCACCATTTAATATTGCATATGGTGTAGTGGGAAGCGGGAAAAAAATTCCAAACCGGGTGAAATTGCAAAGAAAACGCTATTCCGCTACAGTTCTACGGGTTTCTTATTTACAGCGTTCGATGTGCATTAAAACAGATCCATTACTTTCATTCTACTGGTCAGTACGAATCCGGCAATACCTAATATGTATAGTTTTTCCTGCGTTTTCATAGTGATAAAATAATTAGAAAGTTGCCCTTTTTTTTTTTTTTTTTTTTTTTCCTTGTCAAATCTTGACCCCTATAACTTTTTGGTATTTATGTGTACAGAGCTGTATGGGGGCTCATTTTTTGCGGGATGATCTGAACTTTTTATTGATACCATTCTGGGGTGTGTATGACTTTTTGATCACTTTTTATTTAATTTTTTTTAGAAAAAAAAGCAACAAAAAACGGCAAATCGCCATTTGGACGCTTTTTTCGGCCACACAATTCGCCGTATTGGAATTTTTTTATTTTATTTTAAAAGTACGGGCGTTTTCGGTCACGGTGATAACCATGATGTCTATATTTATTGTTATTTAGGTATTTATTTTTTAATTATACGGAAAGGGGGGTGATTTGAACTTTTATATCTTTTTTATTTTTTATATATTTTTTAACATTTTTTTTTAATTTTTTTTTTACTATTTGAAAGCTCAAATATGGGCTTATATATTGTGGCTTTTTTTTTTTCTTTATGAGCAATCAGGGATTTTATAGACTCAGAAATCCAAGAATTGCTCATTTCTTATCCTGGCCTGCCATCTAGTGGCCAGAATAAGAATTGCACTTTGAAAACTGTAATCCTCACCAGCGAGGATTACAGTTTTCATATGGTGTACAGACACCCTGATTGGCCACACGGGGTGTCTGTACACCACCCGGAAGCGAACAAACTCCCAGGAAGACGCCGCCAATGGCGGTAAGTAGCGGCAAGTCTCTGCTGTTAGAAACAGCAGAGACTTGCCGGCCATGACGCCCGCCGCACTTGCGAGCGGGCGCCATGTGCCCGCATCGCCCCAGCGCCGTACATGTACGGCGCTGGGCGCGAAGGGGTTAAACCCTTAACGCCCAGCGCCGTAATAGTACGGCGCTGCGTGACGGGACTTAATGCCCAGCGCCGTAGTATTACGGCGCGCTGATCGGGCGGGTGCAGGAGCTGCGCCCGCCCGATCAGTGGCGGGGGTCCGGCAATGCCCAGGTGCCGGACCCCTGGGGAATGTGCCAGCATCGGTGAAAACACTGATGCCTGCGCATTAACCCTTCATGTGCCGTGGTCAGCGCTGACCGCGGCACATGAGGTGTGCTGCATGTTCAGGATGGCGAGCGGGGGGCTATCGGGTCCCCGCGCTGGTGTGACGGGGACCCGATGGCTTGGATGGCAGCCCGATGCCTTCCTTAGGCATCGTGGCTGCCATCCCTGCGAGCCTGTGCGATCCAGCCCCCTGGATCGCACAGGAAGCAGGCTGTAAGTGTATTACTGTGAGTAATACACTTATAGCCAATGCATTACAATACAAAAGTATTGTAATGCATTGTGAAGGGGATCAGACCCCCAAAAGTAAAAAAAAAGGTGGAAAAAAAAGTTAAAAAATAAAGTTGAAAAAAAAATAATGATAAAAGTTTCAAGTAAAAAAAAAAACGCCATTTTCCCCCCAAAAAAGTAAAAAAAATTGTTAAAAAAAGAAAAAGTAGGCATATTAGGTATCGCCGTGTCCGTATCGACCGGCTCTATAAAAATATCACATAATCCATCCCGCCAGGTGAACACAGTAAAAAATAAAAACTGTGCCAAAACAGCCATTTTTTGGTCACCTTCCTCCACAAAAAGTGTAATACTACGTGATCAAAAAGGCGTATTTACCCCAAAATGGTACTAATAAAATCGTCATCTCGTCTCGCAAAAAATGATACCCTACCTAAGACAATCACCCAAAAAATAAAAAAAATATGGCTCTTAGAAAATGGCAACACAAAAAAAAGATTTTATTCTGTTCAAAAATAAATATATTGTGTAAAACTTTCCAAAAATAAAAATGTTAGACATATTGGGTATCTCCACATCCATAACAACCTGCTCTCTAAAAATATTGCATGAGATGGCCCCCAGGCAAATGCTGTAAGAAAATTGTTAAAAAAACTATGCCAAAACAACCATTTTTTTCCCTCTTGCCTCACAAAAAGTGTAATAGCAGGCGATCAAAAAGGTGTATTTAACCCAAAATGGTACCAATGAAAACGTAATCTTGTCCCGCAAAAATGATACCCTACTTGAGACAATCGCCCAAAAAATAAAAAAAATATGGCTCTCAGGAAATGACAACACAAAAAAATATTTTATTCTGTTCAAAAATAAATCTAATGTGTAAAATTTAATAAAAATAAAAATGGTAGACATATTGGGTATCGCCGCGTCCGTAACAACCTGCTCTATAAAAATGTCACATGATTTGCCCCCTCAGGTGAATGCTGTAAAAAAAAAAAAATTTTAAACTATGCCAAAATAGCTATTTTTTTTCCCCCTTGACTCACAAAAAGTGTAATACCAAGCAATAAAAAAGTGTTATGTACCCCAAAATGGTACAGTACCAATAAAAACGTCACCTTATCCAGGAAAAAATGAGCCCCCACACAAGACAATAACTCAAAAAATCAATGGCTCCCGCAAACCAATCCATCAAAAGTTGTTCTGCAAAATCCATATGGCACTCCTTCCGTTCTGAGTACTGCCATGTGCCCGCACTGCAGTTTACCACCACATATGGGGTGTTGTCGCATTTAGGAGAAAATGGGTAACAAATTATGGGGTGCTTTTCTCCTGTTACCCCTTATGAAAATAAAAAACTTGGGGCTAAAGCAACATTTTATTGGAAGAAATGAAACTTTTCATTTTCACAGCCAAGTGTTTCCAAATTCCATAAATTCCGTAAAAGGGGTCAGTACCCCCCTTAATATATTCTTTGAAGGGTGTAGTTTCCAAAATGGGGTCACTTTATGAGGATTTCCACTGTAGGGGTACGTCAGGGTCTCTCAATTACAAAATGGTGCCTAAAAACCATTCTAGCAAAATCTGCCTCTAAAATCCATATGGCGCTCCTTTCCTTCTGACCACTGCCACAAACCAATAGAGACGTTTACCACCACATATGGGGTATTTCTGTAAACTGCAGAATCAGAGCAATGTATATTGAGGTTTAGTTTGCTGTTAACCCTTGCTGTGTTGCAAGAAAAAATTATTAACATGAATAATCTACCAAAAAAGTGAAATTTTGAAATTTCACCTCCATTTTCCTTTAATTCTTGTGGAACACCTCAAGGGTTAACAAAGTTTGTAACAGCAGTTTTTTTATAATTTGAGGGGTGTAGTTTCTAAAATGGGGTCATTTATGGGGGGTTTCATTATGTAAGCCCCTCATAATCACTTTATATCTGAATTGGTGCTTAAAAAAATGGTTTTGGAAAATTTGGTGAAAATTTGAAAAATGGCTTCTAAACTTCTAAGCCCTCTAACGTCCTAAAAAAGTAAAGTAAATGACATTTATAAAATGATGCCAACATAAAGTAGACATATGGGGAATGTAAAATAATAACTATTTTTGGAGGTATTACTATTTATTTTGAAAGTAGAGAAATTGAAATTTGGAAATTTGCTAATTTTTCCAAATTTTTGGTAAATTTGGTATTTTTTTATAAATAAAAATCTAAATCAAAAATCAAAATTTACTACTGTCGTGAAGCACAATATGTGACGAGAAAACAATCTCAGAATGGCCTGGATAAGTAAAAGCGTTCCAAAGTTATTACCACATAAAGTGACACATGTCAGATTTGCAAAAAATGGCCTGGGCATGAAGGTGAAAACAGGCCTGGGGTTGACGGGGTTAATGGCCTCCTTTGTATTAATATTATTATTATTATTATTATAATGCCTCCCTCTTTGTTATTAATATAATGGCCCCCTCTTTATTATTAATATAATATAACCCCTCTTTATTATTTAGTTTCAAATAGTATTTATTTGGTTGATTGCAATGTAAAAAGAGAATATGGAATGCTTACAAAGTGTATACAAATACAAAATACAGAAGCAAAATACTTTCACAAGTGCAATCTGATGGCCTACATATTAGAATGGTGTCAAACAGTAAAATTGAACGTTGATGGAGTTGTGTGGACTCATCTTTAGTCATGGACCGTTTCAAGCAGTCTGGGTCTAGTAAGAAGGCGTAGCCCCTTGGGCCCCCCCCCGGTCAAGAAGGAAAAGGAAATGAAGGGGACAGGGGTATGTGGAAGGTCTTCCAGTGCTTAGAGCTTCGCATTAGAGGAATAGAAAGTATTGCAAATTAGGGGATTTAAAACAGTTTAGCCAGGGATCCCATATCTGATGGTAACGTTCTCTCGTATCTGTCAATGTGGCATTAAGTTTTTTGTACAAGCTGTGCGATTCACTCTATGTATGACTGCCGAAATCGAGAGCGATGGAGTTTGCCATTGAAATGCTACGTGAATCCTGGCAGACATCAGTATATATTGAAGTAGTTTATAAGTGGTATTATTTAATGTTGGTGGTTTAAGGCCCAGAAGGTATACTGGAGCCGATAAGGGGAGATCCTCGCCAAACATCTCAAACAGCCCTCTTTTCATATTGGACCAAAACCGTTGTATCACGGGACAGGTCCACCATGTATGAAGGGTGGTTCCTGAATCTTGACAACCTCTGAAACATAAGGGAGAGACATTGGGATATATGAGGTGTAGTCTGGAAGGAACTAAGTAGGCCCTATGGAGAATCTTTAGTGAGGTTTCCATCAGGGTGACCTGCCAGCTTCCCTTACTGATTGTTGTACAACACTCGAACCATTGATCCGATGTGAGGGTTTCCCCTAAATCCACTTCCCAGCCATGCATGAATGCTAATTTGGCGTCAGATGGTGGTGAATTCAGGGTGGTATAAATGTAGGAAAGGGTACCCTTCTCCAGGGCTCTATATTTGCAAAGCCTTTCAAAGGTAGTGAAATCTATCACGCTTTGTGTCGGTATTAAGGAGGTTAGAAAGTGGAAGACCTGAGAGACTCTGAAAAGTTCAGAGGACGGAGGTTCAAAAGCAGAAATAAAGTATGCTCTGGACATGAGCTTAGTGCGGATTATAAAATCACCGACATAACCAAGTCTGGTATGCTTCCACCAGACAAAAGCAGTCGGTGGTAAGCCTGGGGGAAATAGGGGGTTGCCAAATAGGGGAAGCATTGGAGAGACGTGGCTTAGTAATTTATACTTAAACCGGACTTTCCTCCAAAGTTGTAGCATAAGATAGGGAATCTTAGCTGCCGGGTTAATTGATCTTAGGGGGATATCAGGGGACCATATTAATGCCAAATGAGATATAGGCTATAATAAATCTTACTCCAAAGTGACCCATTGCGGTGGATTAGGTAAGGTATGAAAGGCTACCATTTGTGTCAGTCGAGCTGCCAGATATTTATAAAGATGAGGGACTGAGAGTCCACCCACCCTTTTGTGCAAGTGCATTATATGTCAAGCGATGTGCGGTCTCTTATACGCCCAGATGAAGCGAAAAATCTCAGTCTGTAGGGATTTCAGAGCTGATCCCGTGATCGGAGTGGGAAGGGACCGGAATAAGTACAATATCCGTGGTAAGGTAACCATTTTTACAGTATGTATTGGTCCTATCCATGAGAGAGTGGGGGAATTCCAATTTATTAGGTCCTGATGAAGTTTCGGGGTGAGATGGGCATAATTCCATTTGAATGTCGAATCAAGGGTTTTCAGTAGATTGATCCCTAAATCAACCAAAGTTGAGAGAGATCAACTCTCGAACATTCAAAGGTGTGTTACAGTGTAGAATCTCCGACTTTTTGGCATTGATCCGAAGGCCAGAATAGCCACTAAATGTGTCCAGACATTTCATCAAGTTAGGTAACGTGGTCATCAGCAAAGAGATTAGCTTTGTATTCGTGAGAACCAATTTTTACTCCTGTTATGTCTGGGTCAGTGTGGATCATTATGGCCAATGGCTCAATAGCCAAAACAAAGTGAGCAGGGGAGAGGGGACCCCCTTGACGAGTTCCTCGGTGGATATGGATGGAACTAGGATCATTGTAGAAGGAAGTGTGGGCGCCGCCTACAATATATGCATATACACATACGTACATGCATATATGGGTGGCCCCAAATTGAGGGTCTGTGGCCCCATGGCCATGAAGGCCTGAAGCCCTGGTGGATGTGGTTATCCACCAGGGGCTCTAACTGTAGGTATATATATATATATATATATATAGATATATATAGATATGTGTGCATGAGCCCCATTTGCATGCACCTATATATATATATATATATATATATATATATATATATATATATATTAAGGCCCCCTTTCTTATATAATACCCCTTAATATGCCCCCTGTTATGATATATATTGCCCCCTTTACATATATCACCCCATATATGTCCTCCAGAAGTATATAGATGCATGTACATGATCCCCAGTTATGTACATGTATCTATATACATGTAATAGCCAGGGTGCCCCCTCTCCATAGCCCCCAGCAGATGGACAATGGCCATCTGCTGGGGATAGCTGGAGACATGGGACTGGACTAATTAGTCCAGTCCCAGGTGCTTCAAAGGGACAGAAGATCGATATGATCTTCTGTCCCTTCTGTTAATTACCCTCAGCGCTGCTGGGGGCAATTAACAGGACAGGGAAACAATAGGTTTCCCTGTCTCTGCATGGCGCGTACCTCCGGCGCTTGTAATTACAAACGCCGGAGATACAGTGCGCTCCCCAGGCGGAGGATCAAAGAGATCCTCCGCCCGGGAAACAGCGCGCGTTGGCGCGGTGATGTCATAGCACCGCGCCGGCGCTCGTGCACACAGCTGCCGGCGCGCTCGCTCGCCGGCAGCGCGGGAGCACGGGAGCGAGCGCGACCGGGTTTAAATAACCCGATCGCGCTGCGCTCCTCAGTTGAGCCGTGCAGCCCCCCCAGCGAGGATCTCCCTGGACGACGAGCAAGAGGATCATCCCCTAGAAACGAGCATTAACCCCTGGAAGCCTCCCCTGGACCCCCTGGAGCCTAAGTATCCCTGCAAACCCCTGTTCCCCTGATTTAACCCCTGCCCTACTGGTTGTCTGCCCTGCAACCCCTGCTCCAGACCCTTGCCCTGTTGCCTGGACCCTACCATAGCCCTGTTGCCCTGATTTAACCCCTGCAGCCCTGCATTACCCCTGCCCTATACCACCAACGACCCCTGCTCCAGACCCCTGCCTTTAACCCCTGGTGCTGCCCTGTATTCCCTGACCCAACCATAGCCCGGCACCTCTGCCCTGTATCCTGCCATTCCCTGCTACCCCTGGATTAACCCCTGATTGCCCCCTGCCAGCATTAACCCTGCTGTACCCTTGCCCTACCATTACAATTTAACCCCTTCCCTGCCAATACCCCTTATTTAACCCCTTTGTTCCCAGGGACAGTAATTAGATTAGGTTGGGGAGGGCTGCTCTATAAGTGTGTGTGTGTTTTGTTTAGTTAGTATTGTGGTTGGAGTTAACGGGATTGTATAGTGTAGTTAGGGATTATTACTGTATTGTTAATAATTAATAAATAGTGTTATTATTTATAATACAGTGTACAGTATTTATTGCAGTGTTAACGTGTATTTTGAGTCCCTTTTAGGTCGTGTGAAAGGCAATAGAGTAGCACTTAGGCATAAATAGGCGGAACTAGCGGAAGCGGGTTTTGCCTATTTATGAATATTAATTATTGGTACGCCCCAAAATACCAATAATTAATATCTCCTATTACAATCATCATTCGGTAATTTAAGAAAGGCAGTTGGGAGTTGCATACAATGTTTTTATGGCACGTAAAAAGGCACCCGATATGCCCATGGTGGACATAACCTGGTAGAGGTATGACCAAGAAAGGCTATCAAAAGCCTTTTTAATGTCTAAGGCTAAGAGAGAAAAAGGGTGAGTGTTCGTATTTGCCCATTGGATAATATTACAGACTTTTCTAACGTTGTCTGGTGCCTGTCTACCAGGGATAAATCCTACCTGGTCAAGATGGATCAGAGTAGGAAGATGAGAGTTGAGGCGTTTGGCCAAAATGGAAGTGAAAATTTTAAGGTCTACGTTAAGTAGGGATATGGGGCGATAATTTACGGGGTATAAAGGGTCTTTATCAGATTTTGGTATCACTGTTATGAGTGCGTCCAGCATGTCAGACAGTAGCTTACCTCCATGTAGGACGTAATTACATAGGTATTTTAAGTACTTTATCTGGTTGGCAGTGTGCCGTTGCATTGTATGTATTTTCCTTTCCTTGTGCATTTAGCCATAGCAACGTGCACCTGCGCACTGGGATGTGCTGACTGAAATTCCCTTTTTTTTCTTTGTAAGTTTGTACTGGGGGTGTGGCTACACCATTTGGTCATGCACTCCTGACCAGCCCTTCTGCCCCATAGGCTGATTTTAATTAGTGTAACTATAAAGCCGAGTGGACTCGGCATGCATGTTGGTACCTGCATCCCTGAATGAGTGGAGGCCTTTGAAGCACCAGAAATGGCAAAAGGCAGAGGGGATCCAGCATGCATGTGGAACCAACACCCCCGATTATACGGAAGCCAAGGTTGGCACATAACAGGTAGGAAATAGTGTTAGGTTCCCGTCCTACAGAGATCACCTTGACGATTTGGTGGATGGGCTCAGATAATTTTGTACAAAATATATTTGCCAAGAATCTCTAATTTACTAAACAAGCATAGCATTAGCTTCAGAATACCTCATATCACTATGGCATTTTGTGCTTTATCTGGTTGGCAGTGTGCCGTTGCATTGTATGTATTTTCCTTTCCTTGTGCATTTAGCCATAGCAACGTGCACCTGCGCACTGGGATGTGCTGACTGAAATTCCCTTTTTTTCTTTGTAAATTTATAAAATCTAGCTTGAGTCCATCTTAGTGCTTTTTTGGTGCGGTGTAATAGAGTGGCATCCAGTTGAAGCTTGGTATCCTTAATTGTCTTAATGAGATATAGGGATGGTTGCCTCTGATTAGCTAATTCCAAGCGCATTAGCTTGAATTCTAGATCAGATTGGGTTTTTGAGCGTTCCTTCTTCAACCTGGACGCCTCAGCTATGATGGTTCCTCTAACTACAGTTTTATGTGCAGCCCAGTTGATCGCAGGTGTAGTATCAGATGATACGTTGATGTCAAAATAATCCCTAAGGGTTGTAGATATGCAATCTACTATAGAAGGGTCTGTGAGAAGGGATCCGTTCAATCTCCAGGTATAAGGACATCTGGAGGAAGAATCCAGGTTAAATTCAACGAGTACCAGTTCATGGTCTGACCAGGCACAAGGAATATGTCTCGCATATAAAAGGCAGGGGAGAAATCTTGTGGAAGCTAAGATCCAATCTATCCTAGTATAATGACAATGTACCAGAGAAAAATAGGTGTATCCGCGTTGGGCACCATTATACTCTCTCCAACAGTCAGCCACGTCCAATACTTGCATAATGCGCCGTACCAAGTTTTTAGATTTGGAGGATAATTTGTCTGCTACAGGGGAGGATCTGTCCAACTGCGCATTAAACGTCATATTAAAATCCCCGCACCAAACAATTGATGAGGGATGGTACTGTTCAAGCAATTTTCCTAGGCTGTGGAAGAAAGAAGCGGGTTGACTGTTGGGAGCATAAGAGTTAACCATACATAGAGGTGTATTGTATAGAGACTACTATTATATACCTTCCCTCAGGGTCAACTATAGTGGTCTCAATTTGGAAAGGTAAGGAGTTTTTAATAAAGATGGCTACTCCTCTGCTTTTAGAGGGGAATGGAGCATGCTCCAGCATAGTATATCGATTATGGAAGTATCTGGGACAGGATGTTGGTTTGAAATTCGTTTCCTGCAGACATATAACATTAGGTTTAAGCCGGTCGTATTGAAGGAAGGCTTTACGTCTCTTTTGCGGAGAATTAAACCCCCTGACATATGAGATATGATCTTACACATGATTATAGTGTAGGGTAGTGCTTAGATCCTGAAAAAAGGTAACATGTCCAGAGCATATGGAGAGAAAGGGGGGAGAATGGTAGGATGAAGGGTAGACCGGGGGGTCCATCAGCAACCACACAAAAGCAATACAATATGGGGAGTCCATCTAGAGTCACATAAGGTCAGCATATTGAAATATTCATTAATATGGACATATAAACTCAGTAGAACAAACAGAACAATAATAACAGTCAGGGGCCACTTGTCGAGCCAAACGTGTCGACATCGTGTCCTGAAACGCACATGGCGTGAAGGGAACATGGAGCCTAGGCTCCGTGGCAATCAACTCAGGAAATGGCTTATAAAATGAAGAAGGTATGAGAAGAAAACAAAATGGAAAGAAAAGGAAAAATAAAAGGGACGAAGGAAAAGGGAGGGGATAAAAGGGAAGGAAACAAGGAAAAAGGAGAAGGGAAGAGCACACAGAAGTAAGGTGCATCTTTCTACAGTAGGGAGTGAGGTGGATGGAGGGGCTCCCCTCTAATAAGGCTAGAATAATAAGTCAGGGGAGAGAGACCAACCATTTCATGGCCGATCCCTCCACCCTAGAAGACTCCACCATCCACCCCCGATCCACAATCATCATGCCACTCGTTAAAAAATAATAATGTAGCATAGATGGGTCCCAGAAGTGTATATTTGGAGGGATTAAGTGAATTGTGTACCACAGGGGATGGAGATATTCCCATTGTCCGGTGATGAAACCGAAAATGGAGACCAAGCGTTCACCCCACGTATCATAAGACAAGGGGCCCTCTGTATATAATAAGAAAATCCTAATAACAATAAGAGACATTAGGGGCATGAATAGCACAAAATTCCTCCCCTCCCCGAACAGCAACCATAGACCGGGTGGGAAAAGTTCACCTATCACAATCACCAGTCACTATCCATAGTAGAGAGAAACATCAATAGAAATGAGCAGCATTTGAAGAGGTAGCCAAGTCCAGCACCAAAATGTGTACACACTCTAGACTATGGTATATTACAATGAGCATATAGATCAAAGCAGGACTAATCCTTTAGATGGTGCCAGGTGAGTGACATAACCCTGAGCATTCAATGGCCAGTAGTGAACCACACGTGAAATATGTTATAGGCTTTCTCCAGGGCAAGGGGTCACTTCAGTAGGGACACATCCAAAAGATCAGGATTAGTTGGATATATTGTAAGCAAAGGTTGCGGGGTACGCCCCTCCACCATAGCCAGCATTGGCGGATGGGGGGCCAAAAGTGCGTCTATCGCGACCCGGTCGCAGTCCGCGGGAGGGGAGGTTGCCCCCACAAGTGCGTAGTCAGAAAAAGGACAATTAAACAAGGTAAATAGATAGTCCCATACTCGTAATAAGGAAACTCAATGAAGTAATTAGTATAGGCCTACGGTGCGGAAGGACAGGGTCCTACCGTTGTAGCCCAAAAAGGGTTGGACTTCCTAGAGTACCTTGCAGATTGTCAAAAGCTTCAAGTAGGATCCAGGGAGCGCACGGGAGCTTCTGGTAGGGCAGGAAGAGGCTGTCAACGAGTGTGCCACGATCTCGTTGGCCTTTGCGGCAAAGGTGTAGTAGCTGCAGGTCGGTCATAGGGGACACCTTCCCGTTGAAGTATGTCGAGGCCCTCTGAAAGAACTTTTATGGTGTAGTCGTGTCCACTGATCTTGCAGGCGATATGGGAGGGGAAGCCCCATCTGTAACGGATTTGGGCTCTCTGAAGTGCCATGGTTACCGGACGCATTGATATTCTCTTTTCCAATGTAACCGGAGCCAGATCAGCATACAACTGCACAGAGGAATCAACCCCTGGAAGGGCCTGAAGATTACGTGCTGCTGCTAAAAGTTGATCTTGCATTTCTGGGTAGTGTAACTTCAGTACAATATCCCGGGGTACGTTGGGATTTCTCGGGCGTCCCAGAGCCCTATGGACCCGGTCCATCCTGAACATGTTAGAATCCACTTGAGGCAACAATGCTTGAAACAGATTGAGGACTGTGGGTTGCAGAGCAGTGATAGTTTCCGGCATACCTCTAATTCGGATGTTGGCTCTGCGGTTACGGTTTTCCAGGTCTTCCAGCTTATATTCTAGTGCCTCCAATCTCTGAGCATCTATTTAAGAGAATTGCTTTGTAGTAGGATGAGATGTCAGGGACACCGATTCCTCCATGTTCACGCTTTCTTCCCTTCCAAAGATAGCTAGTAAAGATGAGCGAATCATTCAAAAAATTATTCGCCGAACATTCGCCAAAGTTTCCTAAGATTCGTGTATTCGACGAATAGATTTGTTGTATTTGCATACAAAATATACGTTATTATGTGCTATTAGGTAACATTTGCACACTAATAACGAACATACAGTTAAAAAATGTATGCAACTTCTTAGAAGACGTACGCATGAGCGTACAAATAGCTTACGAATCCTCAGCGTTCTATTGTCTACGAGATTACGTAATACACAGGCTCATACAACGAGAGGCCGCAGAGTTCACTCCTCAGAGGCAGAGCGAATATTCGAAAATGGCATCCAGACGATCCTCATCATTTAGCTCTGCTGCACAGCTGAAATACATAGTCCGGCTGATGGACCGCCAGGATTACGATTTACGATGGCACACACCGCCACCCGAACCAGCATAAAAAGGAGGTGATCCAGCAGGTGATCCAAGGCTTGCGCCATCGTTTTGACACCATGCGGACCCCGGGCCAGATCCAGTGTAAATGGTCAGATCTGAAATCGCCCTCAGAGGCAGTATGTATATTTGAGGTAGAACAAGTAAGGTGCTGTCTATCCGGCTATGGGCATAGTACAATCATCCACAATACTATAAAGTGAATATGAGGACCCATTGCGGTACCTGTAAAGAAATACACACAATGGGCAACATACTTGAAAACGTTGCTGAAAGGTAAAAACATTAGTGCAAACAATACAGTGCAAATACATTATATGTATAATGTAAACATTTTAAATATCACCTACCTAGTCTGCTCACGGAGTCCTGACAATCCATGGCCATCTGGGTGAGGACAAACGCAGGGCAACAAAAATAAAAACACACGCCGACTAGTGCTCACCCTTCAGGTTAAGTCCACGTTGTGGCTCCCATAACAGCTGCAGGATCCTTACTTAAAGAGGACCTTTCATAGTTTTACATTATAGTAGGTAAATACCTTTACTTGCAGGGCACAGGAGCGCTATTTTGAAAAATCTGGGCGGGTGCCCTGCAAGTAAAGGTATTTACTTACTATAATGTAAAACCATGAAAGGTCCTCCTTAAGGGCCAGCAGGTCCTCTTCACTGCTGCTGGAGCTAAAAGACATGAGAGGGCGCTCCTGCCTCATGAAAGCGACACTGGCTGCGGCAGCAGACCCCCCACCGACCTCTCAGGGATGGTCTTGGTAGTGACCGGGCAGTCACACTGCCAAGGACCGTGGCAACTTGGGCCTTGCCATTACCTTGTAGTGGCCAGATCCTCCCGCCGACATACAAGGTGACAGAATCTCCGGCTGCAAGGGCTCTGGTAACGGTCTTCCGCGAGCGGCGGACTGTGCAGCCTGCACCTGCCATGGCAGTTGGTATAGTACCACCGATGGCTGGTACACAAAACTGTTGGTGATCATTTGTGGCGGTGGCAAATCAGGTATCAGGGGTTCCAGCTGAGCTTGGGAATGGGATTTCTCCTCAGATCACAGAGTCCCATGGGAACACCGAGCCTCTTCTGCGGCCTGGGCCTCCTCAGTCCAGTCTTCCGGGGGCACTGCAGGAGTAGCTGGTCGCTTAAGGAGTTTCACCCCAGTAGCAAATGGGCCTTGGAGGCTCTTAATGGGGTATACTCCACGTAATCCTTTGCGTGGAGATTGTGGCGGACGGGCGGAAGATCCAGCCACTTTACAGAACGGCAGTTCACATATAACTCTTCCGCTGTCTCATCGCCGATAAAACCTACTCCCCGTTCCACATTGAACCAAATAACGGTACCCCTTTGGTGCTCCAGCTTAGGGTCACCGGACTGTGGGTGCTCCAACACCTGAACAACCCACTCCTCTACCAGCTTTTTGTATTCCCAGAGGGTCAGGGCGTTCCGGGTGACAGCCTCGGGGACCATAGAATTTTGACGAAGGGAGTAGTCCTTCCGCGGCGGAGCAGGAACTCCTGCCGCCTCCGCCGTGTCAGCCAGCGGAGTGAACACCTCAGCGGGCACCTCAACCGACTTCTTAGGCTGCCGGACATATTGAGAGACGTAGATCTCCTCCGGTTCCTTTTCCTCATAGGGGTCGGTGCCCCACACCATGCCTCCCCAGTCAGGACCTCGCTGTGTCGCCATGTTAATTTCCTGAGTTGCCTCGTCTTCCTTGCGCGCTGGAGAAGGGGGCGGAGCTACCAGGGAGGAGTCTGCATCGCAAATGAATTGAATTCGTACGCAACAGCGTATAGAGTAACTTATATGTAGCAATAGCGTATAATTGATAGGACAAACTACGTAGCGAATGCGTACAAAGCCGAAGCGAATCACCTAATATTCGGATTTGCTTTGCAGCTAAAAATTCCCAAGATTCGATACGAATCGACGAATCGATTCGCTCATCTATAATAGCTAGTGAACAATGTTCTACAAGAGCGGAAAAAGGTTGCTGGAATGTGAATAGGGAGCATCGACAAGGGGTAGAGTAGTTTGGGTAAAATATATGTTTTAAGCAAGTTTTTGCGACCCATCCATGAAATATAGGGATATTTATATTCCTGCAGGAGTTGTTTAATTTCCTTTAATAGCTGCTGAAAGTTCAACTTATATAAGGCTGCAGGGTGGTCTGATATTTGAACTCCTAAGTATTTTATGGAGGGGTGAGCCCATGGGAAAGGGAATTTTTGTTTTAGTTCCAGAATCTGTTTAGCTGGTATAGTTATGTTGAGTATTTCAGACTTGGTGACGTTAACCTTAAAGTTTGAGAGTAGGCTAAATTTCTCTAGCAACTCGGTTAGAACCTTTAGATCGTTAGCTGGATTCTACAGAAAAAAAGAGGAGGTCATCAGCAAATGCAATACATTTGAGATGAGCTGGCCCTGATGTGAAGCCCAAGAGAGAGGTGTTTTGCGCACACATTAAAGTAGTGCTTCAACCACTAAAACGAACAGAGAAGGCGCGAGTGGACAACCCTGTTTTGTTCCGTTCGCAATATTAAACGACAGGGAGAGGGTACCATTTATTTTGATCCTGGCAGGTGGCTGGTCGTACAAAGTGAAAATGGCAAAGATTAGCTGTGGAGGGAGGTTGAATTTGTTCAACATGGCTTTCATAAAAGACCACTTAACTCGGTCGAAAGCTTTTTCTGCATCGATTGCTAGCATTGCCAGGGGTAGTTTGCATTTATGAGCTATTCTAATTGCATGTACCAGTTTACAGGTGTTGTCCCTTCCCTCCCTTCCTCTCACAAATCCTGCCTGTTCTTTCCCTATCAGTTGGGGGAGTAGAGGGCTAATCCGTGTGTCCAGTATTTTTGCCCATATTTTAAGGTCGAGTTTTAATAGAGATATGGGACAGTAGTTACCACATAAATGAGGGTTTTTCCCGCTTTTGTGAATTAAGGTGATATGTGCTTTGTGCGTTTGTCGAGGGATAGCGCCACCTTGTAATAAATGATTACATAAAATAGACAGGGGATTAATATATCTTCAAATTTTCGGTAGTATACAAGTGGGAGGCCATCTGGGCCTGGGCTTTTTCCAGTAGGGAAGCTACATAATGTGGTTTCCACCTCTTCATAGGTAATGGGGGCTAAAAGCTTAGCAGTATCAGAGGAGGAAATGGTGGGAAGGTGCAAGAAATCTAGAAACTCAATAGTCTGTTCTTTCAGCGTTGAATCAGAGGGGGTAGACAGGTTATATAGTTCTTCATAAAAACTTTGAAACGCCTTCACGATGTCTTTAGTATGTGTGTACTGTGTTCCTTGTGAACCCGTGATCTTGTGAATATATGTTCTGTCTCTCTGTTTTTTAATGAGTGCTGACATGAGTTTGCCTCCTTTGTCCCCGTTTGCATATAATTTGTGCTTGAAATATAGCTGTTGCTTGGCGCAGTTCTAATATGGTTTTTAATTGTGTCCTTAAAGCTGTCAACGTGTCTTTTCTGGATTGGGAGAAGGTTAGCTTGTTGAGTTTTTCATTATCAGCTATCTGTTGTAGTAAATCATCTATTTTCTTTTGTTTATCTCTTGTCGCCAAGGAGATCAGTATTCCTCTTATGTAGGTCTTGTGTGATTCCCACAGTATGGCGGCTGTGATTTGTGGAGAGGAATTGGTTTCAAAGTACAACTGGAGATGTCGTCTGAGATATGTTTGGTTCTCTTTAGAGTATAGTAGAGTCTCATTGAGTCTCCATATCCATTCCCTCTCAGGTAATTGCGAGAAATGGCCTGTAACGGAGCACGGGGCATGGTCTGAGGTCGTTATTGATCCGATATGCGAAGAAGAGAAGAGAGAGACAGCAGAGGAGGAGATGATAAGATAGTCAAGTCCATTGGAAGAAGTTATGGGGGGTGGAGTGAAAGGTATAATCCTTGGTGGAGGGATTTAAAACTCTCCATATATCCAGAAGGTTAAAGTTCTTCAATTTGTCATTCAGTGTGTTGAGCAACTTTGCTGAGGTGTGGGACTTGCCCACCGAGGAGTCAGTAAGTGGGTTCAGGGTAAGGTTTAGGTCTGAACCAAGAATAATGGTGCCTTATGCTAAAAGGTGCAGAGTATCCAAGGTTTTAATAAGCCAAGTCACTTGGCCGGAGTTTGGGGTATATAAATTGGCAAAAGTATACATCTGAGAACCAATCTGACCCTCAGAATCAGTGTGTTGTTGCTTCAAAGTGAATGGGATTGAGTTGTGGATGGCTATTGACACTCCCTTGGAGGGATGACAACTATGATACCATTGTGAGAAAGGGGATCTCGGAAGCTTAGGCATTCGTTTGGCTCTAAAATGCGTTTCTTGTATAAAGACAACGTGGGATTTCAGTTTTTTCAGCAAATTGGCTTCTACCTCACAGGGTTTTTTTTTGCCTTCCTCTGGATCAACTTGTAGGAAAACAGGCCGAACTGGATGGACAGATGTCTTTTTTCGGCCTTATAAACTATGTTACTATGTTAAATATAAAATGTGGCTTCTCTTGTTGGGCGAGTTAAGGCCCTTTACGTTAAAGGTATTGAATGAGCAAACCATTGGGTGAGGGGAGGAAGGAGAGGGGGGATAGGGTAGATATCAGAGATATATGGGAGCTGTCTCCAAATTAAGTGGGGTGAGGAGAGGAGTGGGGAATGTAGGTTGGATGGGTTCAGAGAATAAGAAAAGGAAAATGTGTGTGGTGGAAAAAGTGGTGTGGGGTTTGTAAAAGAGCAAAGACAAGTAAATCTGTCCTGACCAACAATATACTTGCGAACCCACTTAAAAGGTAGTAACATATCAACCGTTCAACGATAACAGTTTACTATATAAGAATAGGGAAGGGAACTGCATAACATATGTGTAAGTAATACACTGTGACCAGCTTACAAACAGCAGTGCGGTATATAATTGGATACGGGACGCAAAATTATATAAGGCATCCGATAACCAAAGACAAGCTGCCATGGTCCACTACTTCACCCAGAATTACATTACATCATTGGGAGTAACAGCAGGCATAGAGCCACTGTATGAAAAAAGCAGGAGAGAAAGTTGAGAAGAGGAAAAAAGAGCAAAAGCGGTGAATACACAAAATAAGACCAAGGTTGGTATCAAAAAACATTGTGTTTATCCTGATTTCAAGGAGATGATCTCCCAGCTATCATGCTATAGAGTATACATAGGCATAGGACTAAGTATCCTGCAATGAAATAAAATAACTATGATATGCTCTAAAAGACAGTGATGAGGGACATTCAGAAGGTAAGAGAGGAGAGCTAAGAAAATAGGAGATATGCTAAAGACCCAGATGGGTAAACAAAATGGAAGATCTTGCCCAAGACGCTATTGAGGGTCCTCGCCGATAGATTCAGAGTCCTGGTAGGATGATTAGCTGGGCTTAAGTTGGAGACAAACTCTTGCAGGGCTGGTGGTGAGGCAGAGAAAGGACCAACGTATCACTGATTAAATCCCAATGAGGCATGAGGTCAAGAAACAAGTAGGGACTTTCACATGTTCATGTTGGCGGCATGTTTGCATGCAGAAATAAACATGCACAGGCTACTCAGGCTCGTTAAAGGGTTGCAGGTGGTGATCGAGGTGTTGGGCGCTGGCGTTTTGTCTTAGGCACTGATTGCCATGGTTCTGTGCGAGGGAGCGGCGGGATGGAGGTCTCAACGTCCACTGGCAGCCAAGAGGGTATATTGATTGGCGCGATATCTAGGAGGCACCATATTTCTCTTAGGTCTCCGGGAGTTTGCACCCTTAGACGGCGGCCATTATGCAATATGGATAGGCCAAAAGGATAAAGCCATGTATAGGCTATGTTCTTTGAACGTAGTTGTTCTAGTAGAGGCCTCAAGATTCTGCGTTTAGCAAGGATAGAAGGGGCAATATCCTGATAGAGAGCGATTTCAATGCCAGCATAGTGTACTGGAGATTTTTCTCTCGCCGCTCAAAGGATTCTGTTAGTATCCACATAAGACAAAAGTCCACATATAACGTCCCTCGGGGGTTCCGAAGGTGACGGTTTGGGCCTCAATGACCTATGTATTCGCTCTATAACGATATCTGGCGGAGTTGACTCACCAAGCAGGTCTGAGAAGATCTTAATTGCAACCTTCTGCAGTGATTCAGAAGCCCAGGATTCAGGCAGTCCTTTGATACGGATATTTCGCCTCCTGTTTCTGTTTTCTTGATCCTCGATCAAGGTAAGTGCTTTGTTAATGTAGGTAAGATGCTCAGTTGAGCGGGACTCTAGTGCTGTACAATGATCTATGATGGCCGCGCACGTGGTTTCCAGGCCCTCCACTCTCGCGCCAATATGCTTGATTTCATTTTTTATTTCCGTTAACTTGGAAAGCACTAGCTGTAAAGCTTGGGTGATAGTAGCTTTAAAGAAGGCTTTTGACATGGCAGCCCGCTTGTAGCCGCGATGTGCTGGCTTAGAGTCGTCCGCGCTCAAGCGCTGCTGAATCCTCCAGCGCCATCTTTACTGGTTTGCTCTGGAGGATCGATGTTTTCTGTTGAAGAAACCTGTGCAGGTCTGACGGGTACTTTTGGTGTTGTTGGGTACCTTGCTGGTCCGTTCGTCGTTCCCTGCCATATTTGACCATTTTGGAGGCTGGAAATGTAGGTTGTAGGTCACTCGTAGGGACTGCTGTGGAGCAGCTGATCTTTCACACGTCTGTCTCCATTAGGGGTCAGGCTCCGCCCTCCCTCTTTATTATTAATATAATGGCCCCCCTCTTTATTATTAATATAATATCCCCCTCTTTATTATTAATATAATGGCCACCTCTTTATTATTAGTACAATGGCCACCTCTTTATTATTAGTATAATGCCCAACTGTTTATTAATATAAAATGACCCTCTCTTTATTAATATAATGCCCCTCTTTATTAATATAAAATTACCCCCTCTTTATTAATATAATGCCCCCTCTTTATTAATATAATGCATCCCTCTTAATTAATATAAAATGACCCCCTCAGAGCTGAACCTGGACATACCCTTAATTTCACCCAGGCAGCCCGCCTAATGTTAGCATCGGAGCATCTCACGCTCCGATGCCCTCCCTTGCCCTGCGCTGGATCGTGCAGGGCAAGGGCACTTTTGTTTGTAAACACACATTGCCGGGCGGAGGCCTCTGCCTGGCAGTGTGTTCGGTGACGTCACCCGGCTCTAATGGGCCGGCTTTAGCGCTGCCCTAGCCGTTTTACTGGCTAGGGCAGTGCTAAAGCCCGCCCATCAGTGCCGGTGACGTCACCAGGCTCACTGCTGGGCGGAAGCCTCCGCCTGGCAGAGCCCGGTTCGTCGGGCTAAATGCCTTTGCCCTGCGCAATTTGGCGCAGGGCAAAGGAGGGCATCGGAGCATGATATGCTCCAATGCTCTAGTCAGGCAGGCTGCCTGGGTCAAATTAAGGGTATGTCCGGGTTCAGCTCTGAACCCGGACAACCCTTTTAATATAATGCCCCCTCTTTATTAATATAATGCCCCCTCTTTATTAATATAATGCATCCCTCTTTATTAATATAATGATCCCTCTTTATTAATATAATGCTCCCTCTTTATTAATATAAAATGACCCCCTCTTTAATAATATAATGCATCCCTCTTTATTAATACAATGCCCCCTCTTTATTAATACAATGCTCCCTCTTTATTAATATAATGCCCCCCTTTATTAATATAAAATGACCCCCTCTTTATTAATATAAAATGACCCCCTCTTTATTAATATAATGCACCCCACTTTATTAATAAAATGCTCCCTCTTTATTAATATAATGCCCCTCTTTATTAATATAATGCCCCCTCTTTATTAATATAAAATGACCCCTCTTTATTAATATAATGCACCCCTCTTTATTAATATAGTGACCCCCACTTTATTAACATCAAGACTCCCTCATTAGTATAATGTTCTTGGTCTTTGCTCCACCCCACCCCCATACTGGCCCCAGTACCACTGCAATTAGGTAGGGTACATACATAAAGAAAAAAAAAATACTTACCTCTCTCTTCGTCACAGCTCGTGGGTTCCCGGCGCAGGCAGTCACGAACGCCTCACTGTGTCTTCGCGAACCACGTCATCTCGCGAGACCCAACGCAGGAGGTCACAGTGAGGCAATTGCAATCTCCTGCGTTGCTCCACTGCCTAATATTCTTCAGGCCTAGTGGCCTGAAGCCTATGAGGTATGACCAGGGGAGCACCCAGGAATTTTTTCTAGGGGGGGTCCGAAAAGGAAAAGGGGTGTGGCGTCTTGTGGGTGGGGCTATTTTTCTCCACGCCCACATACATTAAAGACATAATAGCAGAGTAAAGTTGCGTCGCGCATAGCGCGCCGTGGCAAAAAATAGGCCCCGCCCATTATTAAAAGCCCCTCCCATATCGAATAGACCACTCCCAACAAACACTACAGCTGAAATGATATGGTTGAGGCCCAGTTCTATACATCACATGGAGAGGGGAGGACGTGTCCTGGCTGCACTGCCTGCTTCACATTATACAATATACAACAGCAGGCTACACACAGCCAGGAAGATCCTCCACTCTCCTCCCTCCCCAGATCCTGCTCCAGGCCTGAGCGTTCCCCCCCACCATCTGCCACCTGCCTGTGCCCTGCTGACCCCCTTTGGTCATCCTCACCCAGCTCTGAATCCTCCTTCTGTAAATGGCAGAGGGAGGAGCCGGAGCATCTCCTCTCCTACACAGCGCCCCATACCTGTTACATCCAGTGATGTCACCTTTGTTGTAGACGTTCTCTTTCCTCATCTTCTCCATTCGGACCAGACCGCCATGAAGATTTTTCAGCCATCTCTCGTCTCTGCAGAAATACAAACAGACATTAGTTTCCCACATTTCCATCATCTTTACATCTTCTGAAAACCTCATCCTGCCACCCCCAATACTGTGCCCGCTGTGCTCCCCCAATACTATACTGCAGAAACCGTCCCCTGAAATTACTACTACCACACAGATAGTGCCCCCTTTATAAATTATTGGCACACAGTGCTCTAAAAAATAACTGCGCCTAGACTAATGATATTATGCCAGGGTGCCCCCCAAAAGTAACAGTGCTCCCCAAAATCCCACCAATAGAAATAATTATCTGCTAGACCACACTTAGTAGTAATGATGTCCCCATAGTGCCCATACTAGACATCATGTTCCCCATAGCCCCCCAGTAGTAGTAAAGCTCACAATAATACCACAGCTTAGTGCCCGCAGTTGAGCTAATATCCCAATAATGTATACCAGTATAAAATACCCCTATATAGTGCCCCAGTAAATGCCCTCATAGTGCTCCTCTCCCCCATAGTGTTTCCCATAATATGCTAGTAAAAAATGCCCCTTCTTACTGCCCCATCACATGCCCCTATAGTGCTCCTCTCCCCCATAATGTGCCAGTAAAAATTGCCCACTTAGTGCCAGATGCCATAGTGCCCCCTATAAAGTACCAGTATAAAATGCCCCTTTAGAGCCACCAGATGACCCCATAGTGCCTGCAAATGATGCCCCTATAGTGCTGCTCTCCCCTATAGTACCTCCCATAATGTGCCAGAAAGAAATTACCCCTTAGTGCCAGATGCCATAGTGCCCCCCCCATAATGTGGCAGTAAAAAAGTGACTCTTTAGAGCCACCAGATGCCCCCAAATGAGGCCCCTATAGTGCCACCACATGCCCCATAGTGCCAATCTCCTCTATCGTGCCCCTATAATGTGCCAGTAAACAAAATGCCCCTTTAGAGCCACCAGATGCCCCCATAGTGCCCCCAAATTATGCCAATATAGTGCCAAATGCCAGTAAGGAAATGGCACAGTACAGGGCAGGGAGGCAAGGTACAGGACAGGGGGGCACGGTACAGGGCAGGAGGCAAGGTACAGGGCAGGAGGCAAGGTACAGGGCAGAAAGCATGGTACAGGGCAGGAGGCATGGTACAGGGCAGGAGGCATGGTACAGGGCAGGGCGGCACGGTGCAGGGCGGTATGGTACAGGGCAGGAAGCATGGTACAGGGCAGGGCGGTACGGTACAGGGCAGGGAGGCACGGTACAGGGCAGGGAGGCATGGTACTGTGCAGAAAGCATGGTACTGGGCAGGAGGCACGGTACAGGGCAGGAGCAAGGTACTGGGCAGAAGGCATGGTACAGGGCAGGGCGGCACGGTACAGTGCAGGGTTGTCACGATACCAGAATTTTGAGTTCGATACCGATACGATACCTCGCCAAAATAAAGAAGAACCTGAGGTCTGATGGGGGCACGAGACGCCGACCTGAGGTCTGATGGGGGCACGAGACGCCGATCCCTGTACTGTGACATCACTGTGTTTATTATTCCTGTACGGTGACATCACTGTGTTTATTATTCCTGTACGGTGACATCACTGTGTTTTTATCCCTGTACGGTGACATCACTGTGTTTATTATTCCTGTACTGTGACATCACTGTGTTTATTATCTCTGTACTGTGACATCATTGTGTTTATTATCCCTGTACGGTGACATCACTGTGTTTATTATCCCTGTACTGTGACATCACTGTGTTTATTATCCCTGTACTGTGACATCACTGTGTTTATTATCTCTGTACTGTGACATCGCTGTGTTTATTATCCCTGTACAGTGACATCGCTGTGTGTATTATCCCACTGCAGGAAGAGGTAAGTGGTCCTGTGTTTGTTTTCTATTTTTCAGGGTCGTGAATGCAGAGGACTACGTCGGACCAGCTTTTTTTTTTTTTTTTAATAAAATGGTCAAAGAGGGGTCTGGGGGAGTGTTTATTTCAATAAAATGTTTTATACTTGTGTGTGTGTATTTTTTTTTACAATACTACAGTTTTAGTAATTACGGCTATCTACAGACGGCCCTGATTACTAATACTGGGCTTAGTGCTTGCCGGTATGGCAGGCCAGCACTAACCCCAACATCTATTACCTCGGCACCCACCACCACCAGGGGTGCCGGGAAGAGCCGGGTACCCGCAGGACCGGACCTTCTAAATTGAGGGTCTGGCTCTGGGGCGGCTGCAGGCTGGTACCATTAGGCTGGGAAGGGCCAATAACCCTGTCCCTTCCCACCCTGGTAGTGCCAGGCTGCAGCTGCTGGTTGTATCTGGCTGGTGAAGGATAAAAGGGGGGGACCCCACGCCATTTTTTTTTTAAATAATGAAATTTTTGAAAAAAAAATGGCGTAGTCCACCGAATCCGACGTAGTCCTCTGCATTCACGACCCTGAAAAATAGAAAACAAACACAGACCACTTACCTCTTCCTGCACTGGGATAATACACACAGCGATGTCACTGTACAAGGATAATAAACACAGTGATGTCACAGTACAGAGATAATAAACACAGTGATGACACAGTACAGGGATAATAAACACAGCGATGTCACAGTACAGAGATAATAAACACAGTGATGTCACAGTACAGGGATAATAAACACAGCGATGTCACAGTACAGAGATAATACACACAGCGATGTCACTGTACAGGGATAATAAACACAGTGATGTCACCGTACAGGGATAATAAACACAGTGATGTCACAGTACAGAGATAATAAACACAGTGATGTCACTGTACAGAGATAATAAACACAGTGATGTCACTGTACAGGGATAATAAACACAGTGATGTCACAGTACAGGGATAATAAACACAGTGATGTCACCGTCCAGGGATAATAAACACAGTGATGTTATAGTACAGAGATTATAAACACAGTGATGTCACAGTACAGGGATAATAAACACAGTGATGTCACAGAACAGGGATAATAAACACAGTGATGTCACTGTACAGGGATAATAGACACAGTGATGTCACAGTACAGAGATAATAAACACAGTGATGTCACAGTACAGAGATAATAAACACAGTGATGTCACAGTACAGGGATAATAAACACAGTGATGTCACAGTACAGAGATAATAAACACAGTTATGTCCTCGTACAGGGCTAATAAACACAGTGATGTCACTGTACAGGGATAATAAATCTCAGATCAACACATTGTGCCCCCATCAGACCTCAGATCAGAGTCTTGCGCCCCCATCAGACCTCAGATCAACACAATGTGCCCCCATCAGAGCTCAGGTCAGCGTCTTGTGCCCCCATCAGACCTCAGATCAGCGTCTTGTGTCCCCATCAGACCTCAGATCAGCGTCTTGTGCCCTCAGCAGACCTCAGATCAACACAATGTGCCCCCATCAAAGCTCAGGTCAGCGTCTTGTGCCCCCATCAGAGCTCAGGTCAGCGTCTTGTGCCCCCATCAGAGCTCAGGTCAGCGTCTTGTGCCCCCATCAGCGCTCAGGTCAGCGTCTTGTGCCCCCATCAGACCTCAGGTCAGCGTCTTGTGCCCCCATCAGACCAGCGTCTTGTGCCCCCATCAGACCTCAGATTAACACAATGTGCCCCCATGTGCCCCCATCAGACCTCAGGTCAGCGTCTTGTGGCCCCCCTCAGATCAACACAATGTGCCCCCATCAGACCTCAGGTCAGCGTCTTGTGCCCCCCTCAGACCTCAGATCAGCCCACCCAGCCACTTTAAAAAATCATACTTACCTGTTCTGGCCGCCGCTGTCCTCAGGTTCCCCGCTCCACTCTCTTGCCTGCCGGCGCTCACTATGACCTGACGCTGCGTCAGGTCATAGTGCGCGCCAGGGAAGAAGGTGGAGCGCGGAACCAGTGAGGACAGCGGCGGCCAGAACAGGTAAGTATGATTTTTTTTTTAAGTGGCTGGGACCTGGGTGGGCTGATCTGAGGGGGGCGCGGGGCCCCTGGCAGCGCGGCAGATATTAGAACATGGCAACCGCATCAAAGTGATGCGCACGCCATGTTCTAAGTATCGGACGGCAAGAAAACTCGGTATCGAGCTTCGGTACCACACTAGGTACCGAAACCGTACCGAGTTTTCGATATATCGTGCAACCCTAGTACAGGGCACGGTACAGGAGGCATGGTAAAAGACAAGGGCACAGTACAGGGCAGGGCGGCACGGTACAGGGCAGGGGGGGCACAATACAGGGCCGGGGCGACACGGTACAGAGCAGCACGGTACAGGGCAGGGGGGGGCACAATACAGGGCAGGGAGGCACGGTACAGGGCAGGGGGCACGGTACAGGGCAGGGAGGCACAATACAGGGCAGGGGGGGCACAATACAGGGCAGGGGGGGCACAATACAAGGCAGGGGGGGGCACAATACAAGGCAGGGGGGGCACAGACTCACCATTTTCTCTTGCTGCAGCAGGAGGTCGGCTGGCCGGATGGCTGTTCCGGCGGGAGCGAGGTCCGGCTGGATGGCTGTTCTGCCCGGTGGAAGGACTGGCCGGGCAGCCAGTCACATGGGGCTCTGGAGCGGGGACTTGAAATGATTGGTGGAGAAGCAGCTTCCGCCCTCTGCTTCTCCACCAATCAGATACGACATTACAGCAGCGCAGAGGAGAGGTAGGAGAAAAACCTCTCTCCCCTCTCCTCTTTAGCGCTGCTGCCGCCCGCAAAACGAACCAGGGCCGCGCCGCCTGTGGCGATTGCGATGCGGCCCTGAGGTATTAAAAAAAAAAAAATTTCTTTATGGTTCTAGGGGGGGTCCAGACCCGCTGGACCCCCCCTGTAGGTGCGCCCCTGGGTATGACGGAGGGGACAGGAGCCATAGGCTCCCGTGGCCCTCACTGAAATTCCTGCTGCCTGGCGCCCCCTGCAATTTGGCACCCGGTGCAACCACACCCCTGGCCCCCCCATGCTACACCACTGATATTGTAGGTTTCAGTTAAGCACACTTCTGACCTTTTAGGGCACTGTTCCTCAACTCTAGTCCTCAGGGCCCACCTGCCAGTCATGATTTGAGAATATCCCACAGAATGAATACCTGTGGTAAGTCTTGAAGCTCTGACACTAGTTATATCACCTGCTCAAGGGCCCTTTCACACGAATGTATGCCCTCCGAGACATACGGTCCGTGAGCGGGCCATATGTCCCAGAGCGGCATCGATCGTGCGCACGGGAGCGTTCAGCATCATTGATTACAATGATGCTGTGCACGCTGGGCCGCCCGCGGGGCTATTGTCCCACACTCATAAAATCAAATGAGTGTTGGACAATAGTCCCGCGGGCGGCCCGACGTGCACAGCATCATTGTAATCAGTGATGCTGTGCGCTCCTGTGCACACTATCGATGCTACTCCGGGACATATGGCCCGCTCACGGACCGCATGTCTCGGAGGGCATACAGTCGTGTGAAAGGGACCCAATACTAAGGAAATCCTGAAAGCATGGCCTGCAGGTGGGCCCTGAGGACCAAAGTTGAGGAACCCTGAGCTAGAGTTTCTTCCTCACACTCACAGTACATATACTGCCTGCTGATGGAGCGGGCACAGAAGGAGTGCTCTCCATCAGTGGTAGGGCTGTATCCACTGGCATCCGTGAAAATGGCGAATTAAAGGAGTTGTCTCACTTTAGCAAGTGGCATTTATCATGTAGAGAAAGTTAATATAAACTACTTACTAATATATTGTGATTGTCCATATTGCCTCCCTTGCTGGGTGGATTCATTTTTCCATCACATTATACATTGCTTGTTTACAGACCACCTGCAATCCATCAGTGGTGGTCGTATTTGCACACTATGGGATAAAGCACTAGCCTATGTGCACTCCTATGATCCCGGCCACCAGAGAGGCTGATGCTTTTTGCTATAGTATTCAAACATGACCACCACTGATGGATTTCACGGTGGTCTATAACCATGCAAACGAGCAGTGTATAATGTGATGGAAATATGAATCCAGCCAGGAAAGGAAGCAATGTGGATAGTAACAATACATCAGTTAGTGGCTTGTATTAACTTTCTCTAGATGAAAATGCCACTTACTGAAGTTACAAAACCCCTTAGATACACTGAGGGTGCTCCCACTCTGTAGCCATGGGCTCCCTGCGATGCAATTGCGGGGTGCTGATGGTTATTGAAGAGGTTTTCTCACTTAGAACATATATATATATCCATGATTATTAATAAACACAATTAAATATAAATTACTCAATATGACTATGTAAATACAAAAATATATTAAAAATGCGTATAAGTGATAAATTGATAGTGTATACAAAATTGACTGAAAATGAGTGTGAATGTGTAGTGCAAGTGTATGTAAAAACAATGTAAAAAGGAAAAAAATAAAAAAAGGAATAAAAAGGAATAAAAATAATAAATAAATCATTATAAAGTGCAAAGCGCGTGTGAAAAAAATCAAAGTATGTGATACTAATAAAAGTGCAAAAAATTAACAAAGTGCAAAAAAAAGGGCCATTAGTCAAAATATAACTTGCAACAATCAGTTGATGTGCAAAACTGTAATGTAAATGGATTTGGAATTTTAACTCCTTACCTTCTGGTTTCTGGTCATTCCTCTACTTGTCATACACCAACTGCTTTTACATTGCATTCATTGCTTTTAATATTTAATCTATTATTTTTTTATTTTTCATTTTGAATAATATTTTATTGATCTTTAGGACCCCTTGAGTATTTATCATCTTTTATATTTTTCACAATTATTTTCATTTTATTTTTTTCCTTTTTACATAGTTAATACGATTGAAGATTTCATCGGAGGGATAGGTGGGGATGCAAATCCCAAAAGGAAGTGAGACTCAGATTTAAATCCTTTTTAAAACTGTCCACTGTTCCTGCTGTGGCCACGTCCTGAGGAAGTCTATTCCACAGATTCACAGTTCTTACAGTAAATAAGTTTTGATCGTGCCCAGAACTGAACTAATGTTAAATAGAATGCTATAATAACAAGCTTATTAATATACTTTTTTATACAATATTGCCTCCTCTCCTGCAAAAGTGTCATTTTTGTAGGTTGCTTATAAAGTGCCAGCCTCTGTGGTGGCCGAGATCATTAACAAAATCACTAAAGTGTGAACTAGGCCTTATAATTGAAAACAAAATGAAATAAAAAGACATTAGGTATCCCCACATCCAAAACGACCTGCCAGACCAGCCAATGAAAACATCAGTGCATTTTGCAAAAGACAAGTCCATTGCCTGAAAAATAAAATATGGCTCTCAGAAAATAGTGACACAAAATATGATTCTTTTCAAAATTATGTAAAACTGAAAAAAAAAAAATGACATCATATATCACTGAATCCGTATCAACCTGCTCTATGAAAACCTATTACATGATATAACTCATGAGGTGAATCCCATAAATAAAATGGTGCGAGAACAGGATTTTTTTTATTTATTTAGTGTTTTTTTTTCACACGAAAACCATAATATCAAGAGGTCAAAAACACATATGTACCCCGAAATCATATCACAAATTGCAGATCCGCAAAAGGCGGATCTGGCTGTGTGCGTTACGCATTTGGCAGACCACACATGGCTGGAGCTATACCTTATGTCCTGATGAGAACTGAGGTGGTCTCTTTCTTTTGTCTGCATTAGTTTTCATACGAGTTACCGCTTTGCTGATGCAGACCTTGGTGTCACGCCAAATCTTCAAAAAACCTGTAAAAGAGGAATCCGCAGCTGGTACCCCAGAAGACGTAGGAACAGGGAGAGGAGTACGAGGGTGTTGTCAAAAAACAACAAAGAATGTAGAGAATCTGGTAGATTCACTAGAGTGGTTGTTACAGGAGAATTCAGCCCAAGAAAGCAATTGTACCCAATTTTTGTGTTGGGCTGAAACGAAATGCTGGAGATAGTTCTCTAATATTTGATTGACCTGCTCAACTTGTCCGTTGGTCTGGGGATGATAACCCGAAGAGAAGTCCATCTCTATTTCGAGCAACCGGCACAGAGCTCTCCAGAGCTTAGAGGTAAACTGCACTACGAGATCGGAAACAATATGGCAAGGTAAACTATGCCAGCGGAATATGTGTTTCACGAACAGTTTAGCAGCCGAGGGCAGACCAGCCAAAGGAATGAAGTGCGCCATCTTGGAGAACCAGTCCACGACCACCCAGATAACTGTACATCCAGCAGAAGAAGGCAGATCTGTAAGGCTACTTTCACACCATCACCTTCCGTCATGATAATGCAACTGTCTGCATTCGTTCTGAACGGATCCGGTTATATTATTTTTTAAATAGCCAAGACAGATCCGTCATGAACGCCATTGAAAGTCAATGGGGGATGGATCCATTATCTATTGTGTCTGAGAAAATGGATCCGTCCCCATTGACTTACATTGTGAGTCATAACGGATCAGTTTGGATCAGTTTCTTCATGCAGACACCAAAATGCATCAAGCAGCATTTCAGTGTCCGCCTCCAAAACGGAATGCTGACTGAACTGAAGCAAACTGAAGCATAACTGATGCATTCTGAAAGGATAATTTTCCATTCAGAATGCATTAGGACAAAACTGATCAGTTTTGGACCGTTTATAAGAGCCTGTGACAAATCTCACAAACGGAACGCAAGTGTGAAAGTAGCCTTACAAAGTCCATGGCAATGTGTTGCCATGGGGCATCAGGAAGAGGTACCGTAACAACAGCCCGGGTGGTTTGGTCCTGGAGACTTTATTTTGAGCACAGTCTGTGCAGGCAGACACGTAATCACGTACATCCTTAGACAGTGTGGGCCACCAGTAGTGGCGAGACAAAAGTTCTGTGGTCTTGCGGATCCCTGGATGACCAGCCAGTTTGGAGTTGTGCCCCCAAGCTAGAATATGTTTTCTCTTGGCAAATGACACAAAAGTCTTCCCAGGAGGGATGTCTTTTACCAGGACAGGAGCCACTGTGATCAAGCGAGCAGGATATACTATATACTGGTACTCTTCCTGCTGGTCGGAGAAGTCAAATGACCGAGACAGCGCATCCGCTTTGATGTTCTTCTCCGCCGGGCGAAAGTGTAGCTCAAAATTAAAATGGGAGAAGAAGAGTGCCCATCTGGCTTAGTGAGGGTTCAGATGCTGGGCCGTCTGCAGATACGTAAGATTCTTGTGGTCAGTGAAGATTATCACCGGATGCTGGGTCCCCTTTAATAGGTAACGTCACTCCTTCAAGGCAAGTTTTATGGCAAAAAGTTCTCTATCTCCTATACAGTAATTCCTCTCAGCGAGAGAGAAGAGCTTGGAGAAAAATCCACAAGTAGACATCTTGCCCTTGGAACCTTTCTGTAGTAAAATAGCACCGGCTCCTATGGAGGAGGTGTCAACTTCTAAAAAGAATTGGCAGGAGACATCAGGATGATGTACAGTAGAACAGGTGCCAAAGCAAAGGCCCTTTTTAATGGGACGAAGGTGGCTTTAGCCTCAGGAGTCCAGACTCTGGCATTTAACCCTTTCTTAGTAAGGGCGTAGATGTGAGAGAAAAGAGATTCGGGATGAACTGACTATAGAAATTCACAAACCCAAGGAAGCGCTGTATAGACCCTGTGGGTGGGGCCAGTGCATTACTGCATTCAATTTTCAGGATCCATCTGCAACCCGGCATCTGATATGATGTATCCGAGGAATGGTACTGTAGATTTTTCAAAGGTGCATGTCTCGAGTTTGGCATAAAGTCAATTCTCTCTCAATCGCTTTAAAGCTAAACGTACGTGCTTCTGGTGAGTGGCCAGATCAGGGGAATAGATCAGTATATCGTCCAGATACGCTATCACGCAGACATATAGTAGGTCCTAGAAGATATCGTTTACCAACTCCTGGAATACCGCAGGAGCATTGCATAGACCGAAGGGCATGACGAGATACTCCTAGTTACCGTCACGAGTGTTGAAAGCAGTCTTCCACTCATCACCTTTTCGAATGCGGATAAGGTTGTATGTGCAGGTCTAATTTAACGAAGACCTTAGTCCCCGGATCCTGTCAAAGAGTTCGGAGATTAGCGGTAGAGGGTATCAATTCTTGGCTGTGATCTTGTTCAGACCTCGATAGTCGATACAGGACCGTAAGGATCCATCTTTTTTCTACACAAAGAAGAACCCGGCACCGGCTGGTGAAGTAGATTTTCGGATAAACCCCTTTTCGAGGTTCTCCTTGATGTAATCAGACATCGCTTGGCTCTCGGGAAGTGAGAGTGGGTAGACTCGACCACGGGGATTGTCGTCAGACAATCATACGGACGATGAGGAGGCAGGGTCTCGGCCTCTCTCTTACTGAAGACATCCGCAAAACTGGCATACTGCTGCGGAAGTCCAGGTAGATCTACAGGTACAGTAGGCGAGGAAGCAGGTCGGACCTCCGATAAGCAGGTGGACTGACAGGATGATCCCCAACGCAAAATCTGACCGGAGTGCCAATCCATAACTTGAGTATGCTGATGCAGCCAGGGTAGACCAAGGATAATCAGATTCACGGACTCTGGCAGCACATAGTACACCCCAGAGTTCTTAAAGAACTCCGATCTGTGATTGTTGGCCCCCTGACTGATCTGTATAATCAGTCCCTTCTTACAGGAGATGTTCCTGATGATTGGAGAATGGCCAATGTTGTACCCATTCACAAGAAGGGTAGTAGAGAAGAAGCTAGTAACTATAGGCCAGTCAGCTTGACATCTGTAGTGGTAAAAATGATGGAGACTCTTCTAAAAAAGAAGATAATTGACCACCTAACAACAAACAACTTGATGGACCCAAACCAGCATGGCTTTACTGAGGGCTAATCATGTCAGACTAATTTCATTGATTTCTTTGACTATGTAACTAAAGTGCTGGATGAAGTTGGTGCTGTGGATATCGCCTACCTGGATTTCAATAAAGCTTTCGATACGGTTCCCCATAAAGAGTTGATAGAGAAGTTATCAAAAATTGGACTTAACCCCTGGATAGTTCAGTGGATCTGCAGTTGGCTGAAGGACAGATACCAGAGGGTTGTTGTTAATGGAGTGTATTCTGAGCAGAGACTGGTTACAAGTGGGGTGCCACAAGGATCTGTTCTGGGTCCTGTTCTGTTTAACATGTTTATAAGTGACATAAGGGACGGCTTGGTAGGGAAGGTTTGCTTGTTTGCTGATGACACAAAAGTGTGTAATAGGGTTGATGTTCCAGGAGGTGTCGGTAATATGGAGAATGATTTATCTTTATTAGATAAGTGGTCAAAACAATGGAAACTGCAGTTCAATGTTTCCAAATGTAAAATAATGCACTTGGGGAGAAAAAAACCCTCTATCTGAGTATCGTATTGGCAGTTCTGTGTTAACAAAGACCTCAGAAGAGAAGGATTTGGGGGTAGTCATCTCTGACAGCCTCAAAATGAGTAACCAATGCAGCCAGGCGGTAGGGAAAGCAAATCGTATGCGTGGCTACATAGCTAGAGGTATAACAAGCAGAAAGAGGGAGATTGTGATCCCTCTGTATAGAGCTCTAGTGAGACCACATCTGGAATACTGTGTTCAGTTCTGGAGACCTCACCTGCAAAAGGATATTGCTAAAATAGAACGGGTCCAAAGGAGAGCTACAAAAATGGTGGAAGGTCTGAAGCATAGAACCTATCAAGAAAGACTCAGAGTTCTTAATATGTATAGTCTGGAGGAAAGAAGAGAAAGGGGGGACATGATTGAAACCTTTAAATATGTTAAAGGACTGAATAAAGTTCAGGAGGGAAGGGTTATTAATAAGAAACAGAACACAAGAACAAGGGGGCACAATCTGAGGTTAGTTGGCGGAAAAATTAAGAACAACATTATTTCACTGAAAGAGTAGTAGAACTTCCAGCAGAGGTGGTTGATACATCCACAGTAACTGAATTTAAACATGCCTGGGATAAACATGTATCTATCCTAAGATAACAATAAAGGAATAATAAAAGGGCAGACTAGATGGACCAGGTGGTCTTTTTCTGCCGTCAAACTTCTATGTTTCTATAGTAGGAGATCGTCTTAGAATGCAGAACCCCTATTTGCAGCTTAAGGGGCAAAGTAACCGAGAGCACAGGTACAAGAAGTGGCAGTCCATTTACGGACTGACAGAGGCCTTTCTAGATGGATGGTAGGAAGCCGGTACTGATGGACCAGAGCTTGCTGAATAAAGTTACCTGCTGACCCAGACTCCAGGAATGCAGGCATAGACAGTGTGACTCCCTTGTGAGAGAGAGTCACCGGAACAGAAAGTTTCGGAGAGGACTTTTCCTTGTCTAGGACCATCTCTCCAACTGATCCTAGACTTTGGAGTTTCCCGGCTTCTGCGGACAATTACGCACAAAGTGGGCCTTGCCTCCACAATATAGATACAGGTTCTCTGCTTTGCGGCGTATACGTTCCTAGTCAGACAGTCGAAGGCGCTCTATTTGCATGGGCTCTTCAGATGGGGAGGACACTAGCGGAAGAACCGGCCTCTGGAAGGATGGAGCCAAACAAGGTGGTCTTCTGGTGCCTGCGACCTCCTTAGAACATTCCCTGAAACACATATCAATCCTAGTGGCCAAGGTGATCAAGTCATTCCGAGTAGGTGGACGGTCGCGACCAGCTAATTCATCCTTAATCCGGTCAGAAAGGTCCTCCCAGAACACCACCTCATTGTTCCATGCAGGTTCGGCGGCCAGGGTACGAAACTGGATGGCGTACTGACCCACAGACAAGGAACCTTGTCGTAGACGTAGCAGAGCTGACGCAGCGGACGACGTGTGGCCAGGCTCTTCAAAGACCAGCCGGAAGGTAGCCAGGAAAGTCTCCATGTTCCCAAATAGGATTTGCCCAAGCAAGGGCCTCGTCAGACAGCAGGGACACAATGAAGGCAACCTTGGACCGCTCAGTGGGAAACCTTTCCCCATGCAACTCAAAGTGGATCAGGCACTGGTTCAAGAATCCACAACAGGTCTTTGGATCTCCACCATAGTGTGATGGCAGAGGGAGTTGCACACCAGCGGCACACAAATCCGGATTCACCTGTCTGGGTGTTACAGGGGTAGCAGCGACTGACGACCCTGCAGTAGCTAGAGAAGAGATGGCATCCAGACACGCAGCAACATTTTGTATGAACTGCATCATGAAATCCTGACGTTCACTTTGACGCCTGACTTCATGTAATAATTCCTGTATGACAGGCTTGGGGTGACCAGCAGGGTCCATGGCCTCAGTGTACTGTCACGAACCAGCGGGTGTGAATTCACTTTGCCTCGTGCCCTACCTCCAATAAGGGCATTGTCTTAGTGAACCCCTTGATCTTCACAATACCCCTGATAGTAGGGCTAGACTTTCCGAGGGGAACACCAGGTAGCTACCTTTTGAGGAGGGTTGGAACACAAGGCAGCTGGTCCAGGCAGACCAGGAGGTACCTGAGCAAGGCACAAGATGTACAGAGTAGTCAGAAGGCCGAGTCATTACCAGGAGCAACATTGCAGGACCGAAGGATGAGGCAGAGGTGAAGTCAGACAGGCAATGGGTCAGGGCAGGCGGCACAGGTACAAGTCAGGCTATCCGGGTCAACAACAAGAGAGTCAATGCAGGCAGGGATCAGGGGGTAGCGGAGTCCGGTAACACGAGCAGGAGTCAGGAACACTGGAACACCAACAGGAACAATAGCAACCAAAGGTAAGACACAGGGATCTTGACACTGAGGCATCTGGGAAGAGGCCTGAACCACTTATAAATGTGCAGGAGGACCAGGATTGGTCAACCACGTCACAGGATCCAACCCACATCAAATGATCCTTTGTGCGCCGGCCATAAGGAAGAGATGCAGGTTACAAGCAGCAAGCATGTTGCAGCCAGGGCTAAATGGAAACTGTGGAGCAGATCCTGAAACAGCACTACACAGACAGGGCCCAGGTCTGCAGCAGTGAATGGGAAGCAACGCTTATCGCTGAACACGGCGCCCAGGACCGTGGCAGTAAGCAGGGGAAGAGTGGCACACCGCAGCCGCTGTTACAATACCCAATCTGCAGAGCTGTGTGTGAGCAGAGTTGGAAGCCCAGTCTGGGACTGGGGGGGAATCAGTCTTGTGGAACTGTGTGTGAGCAGACCGGTGAGCCTGTGGAACTCCGTGTGAGCAGGCGGTGAGGCGAATCAGGGTATTCGCGTGTAGTGAAGAAGGGACGGATCCACTCTTCTTCAATGGGAACCAGACAGTCAAAAGCTCTGAAAGATGGGCGCCCCTCAGGGAGGGAGGTGACTGCAGTAGATATCATAGAGAGACAGTGTGGAGGAGGGGCAGTGAGAGATATAAACAGAATATTCAAGAGAGCAAGCATGCTAAAAGATGGTTGTTTAAATCTGGAAAGATGGATGGCCATTCATTGAAGGTTAGGCAGTTGAAGATGATCACAGTACGTGAGAAGGTGAAGAGGCTGGGAAAGCAAAGATTGCATAAAGAGAATGATGGTAAAAGGATTGGAAAGTGAATATTTTTACAGAAGGGAATGGAAAGAGTTTGTCATCATGAGTGTTAAAAAAGAGGAAGCACAGGCTGCTGCTTTGATGAGACTGAATCTGCATTGTCATCTTCCCAGTGTCTTAAGTCATAGATGTACCAAAAGATTGTGTTTTAATGTTGTTTAGTCTGTATGTACCTTGTGCTTGAGTGCAAGGACAGAAAGTAAACCCCCTCTAGAGAGATCCACTTTTTATGGGTTCTCTGCAGAAGAGGAGGAGGGACCGAGAAGAATCAGATTATAAAAGGACAGTATCTTTGCATTATTTGTTGATGTAGAATTGCAGTAGTCCCTGTTTCAGATATTGTTATGCTATTTTCCCCGAGAACATACTGCATCTACTATAAGCTGTAATGCAGTATCTAGATAGATTTCTGTCTCACATTTACCCCGGTGTTCAAAAGTAGATGTGTCAGTGTATACTGCTGCCATTGGTGATTTATCAGTGCATTCAGTGATTGGTCTTTACCAGAAATGAGTATTCTTGTCTTCTGTCCCAGATGTTCTGAGGTTATAGATGTGTGTTGTAAATGAAATGTAAGGTTTTGTGAGTTTTATTTTATAGCTGACTTAATGGACGTCAAGAAAGTCTGTTCTTTTTGCCAAATGTTTAACTTGGTATGGATTGTGACTAATCTGTTTTTCAGGAGTGATGAGAGAAAAACCAAGAGACCCCAACATATGTGGCAGATATGCACAAAAATATCATTTTCATTGATTCTGTGCTGAAAACTTTTCCATAGTCATTCATATATTTTTTTGAGTTTTTATTGGAGCTCCAGTGCATACTGTATTTGTGTGTGAAAAATGTGTGATGGGCCCTTGTCTTGTCTCATTATATGTTGTATGTTAAGACATCTAGCTAGAACTGATCGAAAAGGAGAAGCTACATTTTACCAGACGATAGAGGTGACGTAGAACTTAAAGGAAACCTGTCATCTCCGAAATACCCCCTGAACTAGAGTAAGCGTTGTATAGTGTAAGTGATGCTGAATCCGAATATGTAAGTTTTATCTTCATACTCACTTCCATTCTGACGCTGTGCTTCCATAAACCAGCAGTAAAATGCATTCAGAGGACTCTTCTTTGAGTCCTCTCCATTATGTGAGTGAGCACTGGAGTCCACTGAGTGCATTTTACTGCAGGTTTGTGGGAGCACAGCGTCGGAATGGAAGTGAGAATGAAGATAAAACTTACATATTAGTATTCATCATCACTTACACTATACAACACCTACTCTAGTTCAGGGGTTGTTTCGGAGATGACAGGTTCCCTTTAAGACTTAAAAGAGAACCATATATTATACAAAGACAGCCTCTTTTGTTCCTCCCGAAACACGGATAGTGTGATATGTCACTAGAATTAGAGAAAAGAAAATCAAATTAGTTTATTTAATTTCAACAAGTTGCATATACTGTACGTGTAAGGTAAACTATTGCCAAGTGAAAACAATAAGATTGGTTTGTTTTAAAAATGTTATTAATATGGTATTCTGTGGTGATGTGTGTAGTAATGTGAGGTGTGGGGTGTGTATCTCGCCTGGTTTGTCCGTTTAGCCAGGTGAGAACTGAAATCCAGAAGTGGTATAGCTTCAGCAAGCATAGTTGCTGGAGCTGGGTTTTGTTTAATGTTGCTTGGGCTGGATTTCATGGACTGGGAGACAGGTTGGAAGTGGGAGTCTTCCAGTCCATACACCCTAATCCGTCACAGGTTTTCCCTGTCCCCAGGTGAGGCCAGCTGGATTAATCAGGCAGGGATAAGTTAACCTGCACTGTGTGTTAGAGAGAAAGAGGGCCCCAGGGAACAGACCTGGAGAGGGCCCGTGTGGTCCCAGCCAAAAGGGCTGGGGGGCCATGAGGCTGAGGAAGCCTGAGAAGAGAGAAAAGACTGAGGAGGCCTGGGAGGTTAGAGCCTCTGGTGGCTCTGTGTGGTCTTAGCCAAGAGGGCTGAGGGGCCACAAGGCTCAGTGTAGCCTGGAAGTTTGGGGGGCCCAGTGGCCCTAGAAGAAGAGGGTCACACGGTCAGAGTCGGGAGGACTGTTGGACCATCTCCCCCCAAAGGTACGGTTGGAGTCACAGCCAGGAGGCTGCTGGACTTAACGGCTGAGGAAGCCGCACTTAAAAGCTGTGTGTGAACAGCGTTTGTATTTAGGTGAGTTAGCTGAACTATGTGTAGTCAGAGCCTAGCCGGGCAGATGTTATTTTGATGGTTTTGTTTCATGCTGGAGCAAAAAGTGTGAAAATAAAGTTGTGTGGACTTGAAAATCCCGTGTTGTGAAGAAGTGTGTGATGGCAACCCCCTGAGAGATGATCCCTTACAATTCAGACAAGAGTGCTTATAGAGGTCTGCAAACAAAATCATCAAATAGTATAATAGTATGTGATGAAGGCTAGTTTCACACGAACGTTGTGTTTTCCGGATCCGCAAAAAAAAACGGATGACGTCCATATGGCATCCGTTTTTTTTTTCGGATCCACTGTAACAATGCCTATCCTTGTCCGCAAAACGGACAAGAATAGGACATGTTCTATTTTTTTTGCGGGCTACGAGACAGACATACGGATGTGGACAGCACACAGTGTGCTGTCAGTATTTTTTGCGGACACATAGAAATGAATGGGTCCGCATTTTATCAGCAAAAAATGCGGATCGGAGCCCGCAAAAAATACTGCCATGTGAAAGAGGCCTAAATCAAATGAAATGGCTGAAGTAACTGTGTCATCAAAGATTTTATCTGCCAGTGAAAACTAGATAATAGATACATTTTTCTGAACTGTTCTTATTTTCTCATTTGTTGATTATTTTGTTTTATTTTCTGAACATGATGGGAGCGGCTGATTTGTTTGAAGAAGTATTTAACAGCATTTGAAAAGTATTAATAGAATAGTTTTATGACACACAGACAGAGATCTGGAGGGGATAGAGTACTTTGAGTCTACAGAAGATTTTCTGCATTTTGGATAGGAGGTTGGGTTACCAGACTACATGAAGGTTCACAACTGTTTAGATGTCATACAAACTACGGAGCAAGTGCATTCAGATCTGATTGATAACTGTATCAAATATTGAGTGTTCTTTTATAGATAGTATAGATGGATCACACAAGACAGGATATGCTGTCAGTACCTAAACTGATGTTGTCACCCAAATACCACTCCCGTCTGTAATGTCAGTACAGGAGGTAGAGCTGAAGGCACTCACTGAGGCTGGTAAGATGTTGCGGTAAGATAACTAAAATTCATATAGATTTCAGGTATGCCTTTGGTATCTTCCATGATTTTGGTCCGATCTGGAGGAGAAGAAATTTTTGTTGGATCCATGGAAAACCCATGAAGAGTGCTGAGTGTGTGTGAGAGTTGTTTTATTCCCTGATGCTGTCCAGAGGAAAAAGACAACAGGTTGGTAGATTAAACTGCTATAACTGCAGACCTCCAGCCATTACCTGAAGCCAACTTAAGGTTTACGTGACTCGGCCAACCAAGGGCCAGAAGACCTCTAAAGTAAAAGCAATGAGTGAAAACAAACTCTGGAGGGTAGGTAAAACGGTGTCTTTTCATGTGCACTCTGCCCGTTGATGATGAAATCAGCACATGGGTTGATGTATGTGTCAGGGGAAGATATGGTGGGAACCCCATGGTCCATCAGTGCTGCCACCAGGTTTGTCCAAGGTTACATGTTGTGTGCCTGTAATAATGTTGGAAGAATCTTGAGAGTTCCAGGAAGGTATATGCCTAGGCCATCTTACCCATTTCAGAGATTGCAGATGGACTACATTAAGTTTCCAAAGGCTGGGCAGTATGAATATGTCTTTGTCTATGTTGATCTACAGTACAGACCAAAAGTTTGGACACAGCTTCTCATTCAAAGAGTTTTCTGTATTTTCATGACTATGAAAATTGTAGATTCACACTGAAGGCATCAAAACTATGAATTAACACATGTGGAATTATATACTTAACAAAAAAGTGTGAAACAACTGAAAATATGTCTTATATTCTAGGTTCTTCAAAGTAGCCACCTTTTGCTTTGATTACTGCTTTGCACACTCTTGGCATTCTCTTGATGAGCTTCATGAGGTAGTCACCTGAAATGGTATTCCAACAGTCTTGAAGGAGTTCCCAGAGATGCTTAGCACTTGTTGGTCCTTTTGCGTTCACTCTGCGGTCCAACTCACCCCAAACCATCTTGATTGGGTTCAGGTCTGGTGACTGTGGAGGCCAGGTCATCTGGCGTAGCACCCCATCACTCTCCTTCTTGGTCAAATAGCCCTTACACAGCCTGGAGGTGTGTTTGCGGTCATTGTCCTGTTGATAAATAAATGATGGTCCAACTAAACGCAAACCAGATGAAATAGCATGCCGCTGCAAGATGCTGTGGTGGCCATGCTGGTTCAGTATGCCTTCAATTTTGAATAAATCCCCAACAGTGTCACCAGCAAAGCACCCCCACACCATCACACCTCCTCCTCCATGCTTCACGGTGGAAACCAGGCATGTAGAGTCCATCCGTTCAACTTTTCTGCATCTCACAAAGACACGGTGGTTGGAACCAAAGATCTCAATTTTGGAATCATCAGACCAAAGCACAGGTTTCCACTGGTCTGATGTCCATTCCTTGTGTTTTTTAGCCCAAACAAGTCTCTTCTGCTTGTCGGCTGTCCTTAGTGGTTTCCTAGCAGCTATTTTACCATGAAGGCCTGCTGCACACAGTCTCCTCTTAACAGTTGTTGTAGAGATGTGTCTGCTGCTAGAACTCTGTGTGGCATTGACCTGGTCTCTAATCTGAGCTGCTGTTAACCTGCGATTTCTGAGGCTGGTGACTCGGATGAACTTATCCTCCGCAGCAGAGGTGACTCTTGGTCTTCCTTTCCTGGGGCGGTCCTCATGTGAGCCAGTTTCTTTGTAGCGCTTGATGGTTTTTGCGACTGCACTTGGGGACACTTTCAAAGTTTTCCCAATTTTTCGGACTGACTGACCTTCATTTCTTAAAGTAATGATGGCCACTCGTTTTTCTTTACTTAGCTGCTTTTTTCTTGCTATAATACAAATTCTAACAGTCTATTCAGTAGGACTATCAGCTGTGTATCCACCTGACTTCTGCCCAACACAAATCATGGTCCCAACCCCATTTATAAGAAATCCCACTTATTAAACCTGACAGGGCACACCTGTGAAGTGAAAACGATTTCAGGTGACTACCTCTTGAAGCTCATCAAGAGAATGCTAAGAGTGTGCAAAGCAGTAACATAGTAACATAGTAACATAGTTTATAAGGCCGAAAAAAGACATCTGTCCATCCAGTTCGGCCTGTTTTCCTACAAGTTGATCCAGAGGAAGGCAAAAAAACCCTGTGAGGTAGAAGCCAGTTTTCCCCACTAGGGAAAAAAATTCCTTCCCGACTCCAATCAGGCAATCAGAATAACTCCCTGGATCAACGACCCCTCTCTAGTAACTATAACCTGTAATATTATTACCCTCCAAAAATACATCCAGGCCCCTCTTGAACTCTTTTAGTGAACTTACCATCACCACCTCCTCAGGCAGAGAGTTCCATAGTCTCACTGCTCTTACCGTAAAGAATCCTCTTCTATGTTTGTGTACAAACCTTCTTTCCTCCAGACGCAGAGGATGGCCCCTCGTCACAGTCACAGTCCTGGGGATAAATAGATCGTGGGAGAGATCTCTGTACTGACCTCTGATATATTTATACATAGTTATTAGATCTCCCCTCAGTCGTCTTTTTTCTAAAGTGAATAACCCTAATTTTGATAATCTTTCTGGGTACTGTAGTCCACCCATTCCAGTTATTACTTTAGTTGCCCTCCTCTGAACCCTCTCCAGCTCTGCTATGTCTGCCTTGTTCACAGGAGCCCAGAACTGTACACAGTACTCCATGTGTGGTCTGACTAGTGATTTGTAAAGTGTAAAGTAATCAAAGCAAAAGGTGGCTACTTTGAAGAACCTAGAATATAAGACATATTTTCAGTTGTTTCACACTTTTTTGTTAAGTATATAATTCCACATGTGTTAATTCATAGTTTTGATGAGCTTAGAATGAGAAGGTGTGTCCAAACTTTTGGTCTGTACTGTATATTTCAGGAGACACCTGGCGTGTAGTAAAAGCAAGAGTAAAAGAAGATATTGGATGAATACTGGATGTAGAACAAGCCTTTTAACACTCCCCATCATTCCTAAAGTGGTAGGAGCCCTAATAGGTGAGCTCTGACCGTTGAACATAAACATGTGTGTGATTCCTTTTCAGATCTGGACTCAAAGACTAGTACCTAGTTTAAAAGGAAAAGTCTGGATCCCAGATTTGATGGTCCTTACTGAGAGCTGTGTTAACCATTCCAACATTGGTGAAGCCAAACATATTAACATTGATAATATACTTAATGCTTTTAACATATGATATTTGCAGAATGATGAGAGAGATTACAGAATTAGCAAATAATCCACTGTGGCAGTGCAGCTGCCAGAGGGCCATATGAGGGCCATAAAATGGTGTGTCTCACCCAGAAGAAGCTGGATGAGAAGAAGAAAGGCTTGGAAAATAGTGTTTTTCCTTAATAGGAAACTTAATAGCTGGCTGGTTTATAGTATACTAAAAGAGTAGCAACCCACTTAGCAGAAGTATCAATCAGAAAATGTTTTTTCCATATCATCGCCACGACAAGGAGATTGACCCCTGACCTCTGTAGGGGCAGGAACAGAGAAGTTTAAAAGGACACTTCCCACCACCAACACCAGTGTTTCCTGTCTTTACGGAGGCCAGGGCAGAGAAGATCTCCCTGCTTGCGGGGAGATAAAGATTTGATATACATAACAGGGTCCTCTCTTGGGGTTGTGATGGCGTTTCACTTATCTCTGTTTCCCCTGCTCGCCCGCTGTCTCGGACTAACGCTGGGCAGGAGGAGATGGGAGGACTCGTCCTAGTTGATCTGGGGCCTGCTCCCAGCGTCGGCTCCCTCCTTTCCCCTGGTGGGTTAAGCTGGGATTGTACGTCCGGCGCATCGCGCGCGCCTGAAGATGACGTCACTTCCGGTGCGACTGGAAGTACTCAGAGCGGCGTGACTGGGCGTCCGGATCCAGGTAAACTTTAAAGCGGGGAGCCCCGTGCTGCTCTCTGATCTGAGGTCTGTATCCAAGCAGCTTTGTCGGGTCCTGAGCCACGTTCACCTAGAGAGCTTGATGCTCCTATGCCGCCTTCCATAAGTCCCCTCGGGGAATTTGTATTGTTGGCTCCTGTTTTACCTGCACTCTAGGTTTGGGGACACTATTGGGTTGGGAGTTCTTCCCTCTCTTTCTTTTTGCACCGGGTGTCATCTCTCTTCTGGCACTATATTATTCTTGCCTCCTGCTGATTGCTTTTTCTGTTGCCTCTCAGGTATCCAAAGAGGCTCAGAAGAAGGCAAGAAAGCCCCTGAGGTGCATCTCCTGTGGCAAAAAAATGGCGGATTCCTATCCCCAAAAATTATGCAAAGAATGTATTTCTAATGTTATTCAGGATGAGCAGCCTTCATTGTTAGAGGAATTCCGTTCCATGGTTCAAGAGGAAATTAAATCTTCTCTATCACAGATCTCGGTTCCTCATCCGCAACCCACACCCTCCAAACGTCATAAATCTGCTGTTCCCTCCTCCTCGGATTCAGAGGACTTGGATGAAGAAGCTTTCTCCTCTAAATATGGAGAGGATGACGATGGTCAGTCGGGATCTCATTTGCTAGAGGGATGTAAAAGGTTTCTCTTCTCCAATGAAGATATGTCAGATCTCCTTAAAACAGTCCGCTCTACTATGGGGGTGGAAGATGTTCAAATGCCTACTCGGTCCAGGAAGAATTATTCGGGGGCCTACGTGCAAAACGTGCTAGAGTCTTCCCGATTAATGAGACCATTAAAGAAATGATACTCGAGGAATGGTCAGATCCCGAGAAGCGTCTGGGAATTTCCAGATATTTTAAAAACCGTCTTCTTTTTGACCCTAGTGAATCAAAATTATTTGCTGAAATTACCAAGATAGACGTTCAGGTAGCCAAGGTCATTAAGAAGACCTCATTACCTTTTGAGGATTCTTCCCAGTTAAAAGATCCCATGGAGAGGAAGACAGACTCCCTGTTACGTAAATCATGGGAATCAGCTATGTATAACATAGCGGCCACCTCTGTAGCTAGGTCCATGACCCTTTGGATTAATGAGCTTGAGGAGCACATAAAAAATAAAAACCCCCATGAAGAGATTCTAAATTCTCTCCCACTCTTAAAATCTGCTACGGCTTTTCTCACGGACGCCTCCGCAGAATCTATACGGTTCTCGGACAGGGATGCAGGTCTCTCTAATGCAGCCCATAGAGTGGTTTGGATGAAATCCTGGTCAGGGGATAAAGCGTCCAAAATGAAACTTTGTGCAATCCCCTTCTCGGACGAGTATGTTTTCAGTCCAGTCCTGGACAAGATTCTAGAAAAAGCCGCTGACAAGAAGAAGGGTTTTCCTGAGGAAAGACCCTTTAGGAGGAGATATTCCTTTCGAGCCACAAACACCCAGGATCGCTCCTATAGAAGGAAGGGGAAGTCTGGGCGTTGGAGTTATCCTAAAGGGGGCAAAGGAAGAGGCCTTAACCCCCAGAACAAAACCAATGACAAACAATGACGCCAGGGTAGGATCAAAGAATTGGGTTGAAGAATTTTCTCCTGGCTTGGGAACAGATATCCACAAATCCTTGGGCCATAGCTCTAGTTCGTACAGGCTACAAAATAGAATTTTCTTCACCCCCCCCCCCAAGCAAATTCATAGTCTCAGATCCGGGGTCTGCATCAAATCGAGACAGAATCTGGAATGGCGTACAAGATCTTCTCAAAATGAATGTAGTCGTCAAAGTTCCAACCTGAGAACTAAAGGAAGGGTTTTATTTGACTCTCTTTCTGATAAGCAAAAAAGAGGGATCGTTTCGAACTATAATAAATCTAAAATTCCTCAACAGATATATAATGTACAGAAGATTCAAAATGGAATCCCTAGGCTCAATGATACCCTTAATAATGAAAGACGCCTTTATGTGCACGATAGATCTGAGGGATGCGTACTATCATGTTCCTATTCATCCCAAGTCTCAGAAATACCTTTGATTCCCAGTTCAGGACTCATCAGGTTACATTCACCACTTCCAATTTTCCGCGCTCCCATTCGGGATTTCATCTGCTCCAAGGATATTCACCAAATTGGTGGTCGAGATGGTGGCATTCTTGAGACTGAAAAGCCTGATTCTAGTTCCATACTTGGATGACTTTCTTCTGGTGGCAAATTCGAGAAACCAACTTCTTAAAAGATCTGGAAATCTTCTTGTCAACCCTAAACTCCTTGGGATGGATAGTGAACCAGGAAAAATCTTCGCTCGTCCCATCCCCAACAGTTAAGTTCCTGGGGGTGTTCCTCGACTCTCATCTACAGAAGACGTTCCTTCCCCAGGACAAAATATTTACCTTGGTGCGGAAAGTCAGTACTTTCCAGAAGAAAAGAAGCTCTTCAATAAGGGAAGCTATGAGTCTTCTGGGTCACCTTTCTTCATGCATCCCCTCGGTGAAGTGGACTCGGCTTCATTACCGGGCCATTCAATCCTGGATTCTGAGAATTTGAAACAAAAAACAGACATCTTTAGATCGAATTGTTCATATACCAGGATCAGTCAAAGCCTCCCTATCCTGGTGGACAGATCCGGATAATCTGGCGGGAGGTGTATTGTGGAAGAAAACGCCCCATATCCAAATATTTACCGATGCCAGTCTAAAAGGCTGGGGGGCGAAGGTTGGCGACTTCTGCTACCAGGGGACTTGGCCTCAGTCAATTGTTGTCCAATCTTCCAATTGCAGAGAGCTTCGCGCAGTGTGGGAGGTTCTGAAAACGGCGGAGGACCATCTTCGGGGTCACCATCTCAAGATATTGTCTGACAATACAACGACGGTGGCTTATTTATCTCATCAGGGTGGCACAAGATCCCCAAGCCTTCTAGCCCTATCAAACTAGATTTTTCTATGGGCAGAAAGAAAGGTGGAGTCTATTTCAGCCATTCATCTGAAAGGCGTTCTGAACTGGGAAGCGGATTTTCTGAGTCGGCAAAAACTGGACCAGACGGAATGGGCTCTGAACCCGGAAACATTCAATCTGATAACAGATAGATGGGGGACACCGGAGATCGATCTCTTTGCCTCAAGGAAAAATGCAAAAACAAAAATGTTCTGTTCTCTAAATCCGGGGGACAACCCCTTGGCAATCGACGCTTTCTCCATATGCTGGAGATGGAATTTGGGCTACGCCTTCCCTCCTCTTATCCCAAGAGTAATCCAGAAAATTCAGCAGGACAACACGACTGTGATACTAATAACACCCTTTTGGCCCAAAAGAAGCTGGTTCTCATCCCTAAAGAATCTCTCCATCTCGGAACCTTGGATATTGCCAGTCAAAAAGGATCTTCTTCTTCAGGGTCCCATCTTCCATCCACATCTGGAATTCCTAAAGCTGACAGCCTGGATCCTGAGGTCCACATTTTAAGAAGTCAGGGTCTGTCGGACAGTGTAATCTCTACCCTCAGAGCCTGCAGGAAAAAGATTACGTTAGCAATTTATCTATAGATCTGAAAGCGGTTCTGTTCCTGGTCTGGTGACCCGATCCCGAACTCTGCTAATCCGAATATACAGAAAATTCTGGATTTTCTACAGGACGGTTTGGAGATGGGTCTTAAACCTTCCACCCTGAAGGTTCAGGTGTCGGCCCTCAGCTGCTTCTTCGACTCCAACCTGGCCAATCATCGTTGGATAAGGCGCTTTATGAGAGCAGCAGTTAGGATCAGACCTACCTTTAAGTCCCGGCTTCCCTCCTGGGACCTTAATATAGTCCTTACAGGCCTCACCTAAGCTCCCTTTGAACCTCTGGAGTACTGTTCTTTAAAACTCCTCTCCTTCAAGGTTTCCTTTTTAACAGCCATTACTTAGGCCAGACGTTTGGGAGAAATACAGGCAATCTCCATTAGGGATCCCTATGTCAAAATCATAGAAGATAGGCTGGTTATCAGGTTAGATCCAGGGTTCCTTCTGAAAGTTGTCACCAACTTCCATCGTGACCAGGAGATCATTCTCCCTTCATTCTGTAATTCCCCTTCTAATGATAGAGAGGTGTCCTTTCATTCTCTGGACGTCAGAAGATCAGTTCTCAAGTATTTGGAGGTCACTCGTGATTTTAGGAAGTCAGATTGCCTTCTCCTCCAGTTTTCAGGGAAAAACAAGGGCCATAGAATTTCTAGGTCTGCCTTAGCTAGGTGGATTCGTTGCACTATTTCTATGTGTTATGAGATACAGAATCAGCATTGTCCTCCCAACATCAGGGCTCATTCTACTAGGGCTATGTCGACTTCCCAAGCAGAAAGAGCAGGGGCTTCCCTTGTAGACATCTGTAAGGCAGCCACCTGGTCAAGCGTACATACCTTTGTAAAACATTACCGTTTAGATTTATCCAATTTCTCTGACCTGTCTTTTGGGTGTAAAGTCCTAATCTCTTTTTATTAGGGTTTTTGTATAGCAGACAACCGTATGCAATATTGTGGTGTTGATAAACATCAGAATACAATCATAAATGACATTTAAAATGCAGACAAAGTAATCCAACGTTCCATATATAGAGGTGGTGTGGAGGGTGTGGACAGAACACGACATGGGGAAAAGGGATAAAGGGAAAAAGAAGGGGGGAGAAGGAAGGAGAGGGGACATAAGGCAAAATGAATCGCACAATTAAACATAGATTGCGCCTTTGTGTCACACATAGGAAGGACTGAACTAAATTAAGCTTCTGAAAATGAGATAAGAGTCAGGTAAAAACAACTCGGCAAATTCTTGACATTACAAAATGAACAGTAAGAGGTAGCAAGTATAATCAGCATTAACATATGTAATAAGGCAAAGTATACCACGGTCTAGAATTGACTTTAATAACGTGAAGAGAAAGAAATGGAAAAATGAATGAAGAGAGAAAGCATATCTGTGATAATGGATGGTAGAGAAAGTGTGCTCAGATATCATGTCACGTTGCCAGAAATGAGGTGGCGGTACTAGAGGCTGATGGAGATCCAACTGGAGAGTGAGATGTTGGGTGGGAAGTGTTTTGTTGTCTGTACATGTGCCAAGGGTTCCAAAGTGTACAAAACTTATCATGGGCCCTATTTGCCCAGCTTGCCAGTTTCTCCATTAAGTATAATTGATCAACCCTCTCTAGCCATTGTGTGATGTCTGGAGCTGTGGGGCTCAACCAATTAAGTGGAATAAGGAGTCTGGCTGATTGGATCAGAAAAGTAGGTAGGTCCGATCTGGCTGGACGCCAAGTATCAGAAGGTAGCCATAACAACAATGAAAGGGGTGAAAGCTTGATGGATGTATTACATATACTGTTGATGTGGCTCTCTATAGATGCCCAGTATGTTTTTATCAGTGGGCAATGCCAGAAAAGATGACCTAGAGTACCCTCTGATTGATGGCATCTCCAACATACATTTGTGTCCGAGAGTCCCATCTGATATAGTTTTGAGGGGTCATTGTACCATCTCGTCATGGTTTTGTATGAATGTTCTTGTATCTTGACACACCTTGAGAACCCGTGTGAGCGAGCATGTATTTGGTTAATTTCAGCTGGGGTGAAAGTTCTGTCTAGATCCTTCTCCCAGGAAGTGATATAAGCTGGACTAACTGTAGAAGTGGGGGAAAGGATATGCCTGTATAGTAGTGAGATAGCGTGTTTAGGTAGTTTGGGCTATTGTGAGAGTTGTTCAAACCAAGTGTAATTAGTCTGGGGTGTCTCAAGAGCCAAAAGAGCTTTACAAGAGGGTCTGAATTCCAGAATTTCTAAGAAGGCATTCTTATCAATGAAATAGTTAGAAATAGTTTCAATACCATCCTTAAGCGAAATCTTATCCCTCAATTGAGTGATACTAATAGTGTCCAAACGCTTCCAAAATTGGGGGACAATCGTCGATTGTGGATTCAACAGGAAAGGGATTAAGGAGGAAGGCAAGGCCTTAGGGGGTTTGGAAAGGAGGGGAAAACATGAGACAACATTATGTAAATTGTAATAAAGACCTTTTGTCAGACCTGTAGGAGTTACGTTTGATTTTGTGAGTCCCCAAATCCCCGCAAGATGTTGGTTTGTCAGCATCGCCATCTCCAAGTCCGCCCCCAGTACTCTAAAATTAGGGGTACATAGTTGAAGCCATCTTTTCAATTGGATGGCTCTATAGTAAGTGCGCAGATCTGGAAGGCCAAAGCCTCCCTGTGCTCGGCACGTCATTAAACGGTCATATGCCAGTCTAGGTTTCTTGCCTTTCCACAGGAAGGTTGATATAAGGAATCTCACTTGAGAGAAAAAGGTTGTGGATAAATGGATAGGTAACATTTGTAGAAGGTATATAAACTTTGGCATAATATATGTTTGTATGAGGTTTTTGCGACCTAACCATGACACATATGGAATATTAGGCTATTCAATTGATGTTTCACCTTTTTTAAAAGAGGTATATAGTTGGAAGAATATAGGTTTTTAAGGTTGTTTGTTATAGAAATGCCTAGATAAGGTAAATCGTTTGGGCGCCATTTAAAAGGAAAGGAGTCTTGTAGTGTTTTAGCTGTCCTGGTGGGGATGGAAATATTCAGAGCTTCAGATTTTGCATAATTGATTTTAAAATTGGATAGTGATCCAAACTTTTCAAAAAGGGACAGTATGTGAGGGAATGCTTGGGAGGATTGGTGACCATCAACAGAAGGTCGTTTGCAAACGCAGCACATTTGTGTTCCACTTTGCCCACTGTTAAACCTTTAATCTCACCATTGTTCCTGAAGGCTTGTAATAAAGTTTCCATTACCAAGATAAATAGGGTAGGAGACAAAGCGCATCCTTGGCAGGTGCCATTTTTGATATCAAAGGATGGAGAAAGGGAGCTATTGACTCGTATTCTGGCACTGGGATGGCTATATAGGGACATAATGGAAGTAATTAAACTGTCTGGGATACCAAAGGTGTGTAACGTACGCTTCATAAATACCCAACTGACTCTGTCGAACGCCTTCTCGGCGTCTGTGCCGAGAAGGATCAAAGGGACAGATTTGTTAGTGGCTATATTGATAGCATGTAAAATCCTGCAAGAATGGTGGTTTCCCTCTTCTCCACCATTCTCCACCAACCCGCCTGGTCTGGATGTATTATTCTAGGAGTAATTGAATTTAGTCTATTCGCTAATAGTTTCGCTCAAATTTTTATATCAATGTTAAGGAGGGAGATTGGTCTATAGTTGCTACATTCTTTTTAATCTTTGCCTTCTTTGGGAAGGACAGTAATAGTGGCTGCTAAGGCTTGCTTGGGGAGAGTTTCACCATTAGCCAGAGCTTGGCACCATGATGTCAAATGTGGAAGTAGGGTGGGAAGGAATTTTCTATAGTAGCCAACCGGCAATCCATCAGGGCCGGGTGCTTTTCCTAATGGCATGGATTTTAGGACATGTTCGATTTCCTCTTGAGTAATTGGGGCAAGTAATGAGGAACGCTCGTTCTCGTCAATACTAGGGAGATGAAGGGAGGAAAGAAAATGATCAATTTGGTCTAATTCCGGTTCAAGTTGAGCAGTAGAGGATGGTAGATTATACAATTTAGCATAATATGCCCCAAATTCAGCTGCGATATCTTGTGTGGATGTAAGCAGTTTACCACTAGAGTGCTTTATATGGGAGATATATTGGGAATCATTACGTTTTTTGATCAAATATGTCATTAGTTTATTTCCTTTGTCACCATGGGCGTAATGTTTAAATTGCGCATACTGATATGCTTTGGCGCATTTGGAATTTAAAAATTCTTTTAGTTGCCTCCTGAGAGAGGAGAGGGTGTCTTGGACGGTAAGCGTGTGTGACTTCTTTTGAAGGGATTCAAGGGAGGCAATTTGGCTTAGTAGGGAATTCAGTTTCTTTTGCTTTTCTTTCTTAATTTTTGTACCTAAGGCTATAAATTTGCCTCTGATAAAGGCTTTGTGGGCTTCCCAGACTATAGTCTGGGAGGTGTCTGAGGGAATATTCTCACTGAAATATAAAGTTAATTTTTGGGCTAGATCTGATACGTTCTTCTCGTTATCCAAAATTGTTCCATTGAGCCTCCAATGCCATTCTTTAGGCAGAAGTTCAGACAGAACTATCTGAGAGGTGACAGGAGCATGATCAGAAACAGTGATTTGACCAAGGAGGAGTCCTTCCAGGCTTCCAAATGGTTCTCAGAGAGGAAAATATAATCTAGTCTCTGAAATGTTTTATGGGCGGCCAAGAAGAAGGTATAATCCCAGGTAGAGGGGTGAATTGCCCTCCATGTATCAATTAAGTGGTGAGTATGCAGGGTTTTTTGCATACCACCTAGGGACTTCTGGGAGATTGATGTTGACCCAGTAGAGGAGTCAAGGAGGGGATACAAACATCCATTGATATCTCCGCATACAATTTTCAAGCCTTCTGCGAAGGCCTGGAAATTAGATAGCGTAGCTTTAAGTCATTTGTGCTGATGCGTATTAGGCGCGTAGAGACCCGCAAGAGATACTATGGTGTGGCCTATTTTACCTTTGACAAACAAAAAGCGACCCTCTGGATCCGGCTGGACCAGGATAGGAACAAATGGTATATGCTTGGAGATGGCGATGCTGACCCCTCTTGCGTCTGAAGCGTATGTGGAGTGGAACCACTGATTGAAGTAGTAAGTAGGCATCCTAAGGACATTGGCTGATTTAAAGTGAGTTTCCTGCAAAAAACATATATCAGATCTGCACTTTCTCAATAAAGTGATGATTTGGGATCTCTTCTGAGGAGTTTTGAGTCCTCGTACATTGAAAGAGGTGACATTTAATGCCGACATTGTGGTATGACCTGTTGCCCAAGTATTACAAAACCAAAACTGCAAAGCAGTCAGCTAATGGTCAAAAAATAGGGAGGGGGAGGGGGGGTAAAAAATTGAAAATTGAAAAATGAAAAATGTACAATCGAGAAATCTGGTGAGATGAAGATAGGAATAGTCCAACTCACTGGAGAGAAATAATGAAAAACTCTCTAATAGAAGTTTTGAAGAGGGCAGGAGAGGAATGAAAATCCATAACCCCAACCTGGTTCCACTTCCCGCACTTCTATGCCAGCCTGGGCTATGGTAACCAATAATATTATTAGTATTGGTGTATACAATCAGGCAATGAATGTCACCTCAAGAGATTGGTTAGGAGAATATGTCATATAAGTGTGACCACATAAGGTCGTAAGTGAGAGGTGAGTAGACTGAAGCGTCCATTTGTATAGTAAGGGTCTGAGGGGAGTCATACATAGTGTAAGTAAATAAACAGATCCATCAGTGCAATTGACAACGTAACTAACATCAACCAGATATAAATGGCTATCAATAAAAATAGCTGTAGTGAATCAAACATACAAAAGGGTGTTTCGTTGACCCTGAGCTGTATTAAAACAAGAGTAGAAAAAAATCGGAGAGAACATAAGATGCGATACTTAATCCGGATCTTCGGGTGTCATTGAAGTCGGAATGCAGCGTCAGGAGGCTTGATGAGCAGACCACACCGCATCAGTCTATGCGTCTCTTGCTATTCGGAAATTTCTTTTTGGAGATCACCGACCATGTCTCGATGATAGGGAGTGATGGCAGCTTGGCTAGCGATATATCCACTGGCAGCTAGAGATGAGCGAGCATGCTCGTTCGAGCTTGGTGCTTGTTCGAGTATTACGGCACTCGTAAGTGCTCGCTGCTCGGACGAGTATCTCGCCATGCTCGAGGAAATGGCATCTTACGCATTGTGCATTTTTGGCGCCTATAAACTCAGCCAATCACAAGCCAGGAGACTCTGCGGTACACCCAGCATCACGTGGGGCCCTTACATGTCGATAGCAGGGGTTGGCTGGTCTGATCAGGTGACCCTGGAACATACTAGTGACTGCCCGCGGTGCTCGGCTCAGATGCTTTCTGGATGTCGTTAGGGACAGAGCTGCTGAGTTTCAGGGAGAGTGTTAGGGCCTGCATTTGGTTCATTGTTAGGCAGGAGTGATCTCAAAAGAACCCAACAGCCCTTCTAAGGGCTACAAGACATTTTTTTTTGTCTCCTGGCTGGGCTGGCTTGCACTAGTAGTGCAGCTATCGCCATATATAACACTTTCTTTTGTTATTGTTTTATCTCAGTGATACAAATCCATTTCATACAGCTGTGTGGAACCATTCTGTGTGTCACAATGCAGCTGTTCAGTCACCACAATCCGTATTTTCTGTCCAGGTGACCCATTCTGTACAGTAAAAAAGGTCTTTTGCTCTCACTGATACAGCTACATTACAAAAATCTCTGTGCGACATTTGTCTGGGTTGCAATTCAGCAGACCAAGTCTGCCTAATCCAATAGTTTCCGTGTAATTGCTCCATACTGCACGGTACGTAATAACATACGTAATTTTGCTCTAACTTATCCACCTATATACAAAGCACAATCCGTATTTTCTGTCCAGGTGACCCATTCTGTACGTCACGTCAGTAAAAAAGGTCTTTTGCTTTCACTGATACAGCTACATTACAAAAATCTCTGTGCGACATTTGTCTGGGTTGCAATTAAGCAGACCAAGTCTGCCTAATCTAATAGTTTCAGTGTAATTGCTCCATACTGCGCGGTATGTAATAACATACGTAATTTTGCTCTAACTTATCCACCTATATATTTTCTTGTTCAGACTGAACAAGTTTGTGGGTTTCAGTACAGCAGGCCCATTTATTTATTTTTTTATATATAACACACTTATATAAAGAAAATGTTGAACCCCAGGGCTAAGGGGCGTGGGCGTGGGCATTCAATTACTGCAGGGGGCAGAGGCCGTGGTCCTGGGCAAGGTGAGACAGTACCTGCTGATGAGGGAGCAGGGGAACGCCGCAGAGCTACACTCCCCTTCATGTCTCAACTTACAGGGACACGTGATAGAGGACTGTTGAAACCACAACAGTGCTAACAGCTGATGTCGTGGATTGCGGACAATGCTTCAAGTAATTTGTCCACCAGTCAGTCTTCCACGCAGTCCACCCACGTTACCCAAGGGAGCACTCCTCTGGCTCCTCCACCTCAACCTCCTTCCCCCCAGTCTGCCCCCTCCCAGGAAAATTTGGAATGCGATCCGGCATACTCTGAGGAACTGTTTTCTGGACCCTTCCCAGAGTCACAAACCACTTCTCAGGTTTTCCAACTGTCGCAGTCTGTGGGTGATGATGATGACATTGTTGACTTAGTGGAAGAAGTGTGTAAAGAGGTGTCGGACGATGAGGAGACACGGTTGTCAGACAGTGGTGAAGTTGTTGTCAGGGCAGGAAGTCCGAGGGGGAGCACACTGAGGAATCGGAGGATGACGAGGTGACTGACCCAAGCTGGGTTGATAAGCCGAGTGAAGACAGTGCTTCTGAGGCGGAGGCGAGTGCTGCACCAGAACAGGTTGGAAGAGGCAATGGTGTGGCCAGAGGGAGAAGCAGGGCCAGAGCTGGTGCATCGTTTCACGTAGTGAAGTTCCCGTGGCGAGGCCTAGATGTTCGCAAGTCTGGAGGTTCTTTAAAGAAAGTGAGGATGACCGACGGACTGTGGTGTGCAACCTGTGCCACACCAGGATCAGCAGGGGTGCCACCACTACTAGCCTAACCAGCACCAGCATGCGCAGGCATATGAGTGCTAAACACCCCACTCAATGGAACCAAGGCCGTTCACCTCCTGCGGGTCACACCACTGCTCCTTCCCCTGTGTCACTAGCTGCCTCTGCTAGTCAACCCCCTGCCCAGGACCCTGGCATGAGTGCCTCCCGCCAGAAAACCACACCTTCGCCTCCATGATCCTCTACAGCATCCACCAATGTGTCCCAGCACAGCGTTCAGCTGTCTTTACAGCAGACGCTGGAGCGCAAGAGGAAATACAGTTCCACCCACCCACATGCCCAAGCCCTCAACGTCCACATCTCCAAATTGCAGAGCCTGGAGATGCTGCCCTATAGGCTGGTAGAGACCGAGGCCTTTCGCAATCTCATGGCGGTGGCTGACCCTCGGTATTCGGTCCCCAGCCGCCACTATTTTTCCCGATGTGTCGTCCCAGCCCTACACCAGCACGTGTCACAGAACATCATCCGTGCCCTGACCAACGCTGTTTCTGAGAAGGTCCACCTAACCACGGACACGTGGACAAGTGCTGCCGGGCAGGGACACTATATATCACTGACGGCACATTGGGTTAACTTGGTGGAGGCTGGGACCTAGACTGACCCTGGGGCCGCTCATGTACTGCCCACACCGAGGATTGCGGGGCCTACCTCGGTCATGGTCTCTCAGACGTACTATGCCTCCTCCTCCGACTCCTCCTCCACCGAATTACCATCCGTGGGCACGGCACCTTCAGTCGGTAGCTCTAGGCGCAGCAGCAGTGCCGTGGGTAAGCGCCAGCAGGCGGTGCTCAAACTGCTGAGCTTAGGTGACAAAAGGCACACCGCCCAAGAGCTGTTACAGGGCATCACGGCGCAGACCGATCTGTGGCTGGCACCGCTGAACCTCAAGCCAGGCATGGTTGTGTGTGACAACGGGCGTAACCTGGTGGCGGCTCTGCAACTCGGCAGACTTACACATGTGCCATGCCTGGCCCACGTGTTCAATCTCATAGTTCAGCGGTTCCTCAAGACATACCCCAATCTGTCTGATTTGCTCACCAAGGTGCGCCGCATCTGTGCGTATTTCCGCAAGTCGACCACAGATGCTGCCACTCTCAGGGCAGCGCAGCCCGCCTACAACTGCCCGCTCACCGACTGTTGTGCGACGTGCCCACGAGATGGAATTCTACATTAAACATGTTATCCAGAGTTTACCAGCAGCGCAGAGCAATTGTAGACTGCCAGATGTCAACTTCCACCAGAACTGGTAGTCAGGTCACTCAGATTCCTCAAGTCTACAATGAGGAGTGGACGTGGATGTCTGATATCTGCCAGGTGTTGAGCAACTTTGAGGAGTCAACACAGATGGTCAGCGGCGATGCCGCCATTATCAGCCTCACCATCCCACTGCTTTGCCTGTTGAAAAACTCACTGCTCAGCATCAAGTCGGATGCTTTGCGCTTGTCACAAGAGACGGTGGAGGAAGATACGTCGCTTGATAGCCAGAGCACCCTCCGGTCTGTTTCTCAGCGCATATCAGAGGAGGGGGATGAGGATGAGGAGGAAGAGGAGGAGAATGTCGGCGAGACAGAAGAGGGTACCAGTGCTCAGTCCTTCTTAACTCTTGAGCGTGTATGGGCTGAAGAGGAGGAGGAGGAGGAGGAGGAAATGGAGAGTCAGGCCAGTGAGGAGAGGGAATTCTTGCGTGTTGGGACTCTGGCGCACATGGCAGACTTCATGTTAGGCTGCCTATCCCTTGACCCTCGTGTTAGAAGCATTTTTTCAAACACCGATTACTGGGTGTTCACTCTCCTGGACCCACGGTACAAGCAGAACCTTTCCACTCTCATCCCTGCAGAGAAAGGAGTATGAGAGTGAATAAATATCAACAGGCCCTGGTGCACAAGCTGAAACAATCCTTCCCATCTGACGCCGCTAGCGGCAGAGGGCATGGTTCTGTGGGCCAAGTAGCGGGGGAGAGGAGGCGAGCAGGCAGCTTGTCCAGCACTGGCAGGGGAACGCTCTCCAAGGCCTTTGCCAGTTTTATTTCACCCCAGCAAGACATTGTCACCTGTCCCCAGTTTAGGCAGAGTAGGGGTAGCTGTACAGAAAGATGGTGAGGGAGTACCTAGCTGACCATACCAATGTCCGGACCGATCACTCTGCTCCATACAACTACTGGGTTTCAAAGCTGGACACGTGGCCTGAACTGGCGCTGTACGCCTTGGAGGTGCTGGCCTGCCCTGCCGCTAGCGTGTTGTCAGAGCGGGTATTCAGTGCAGCTGGTGGCATTATCACCGATAAGCGCACACGCCTGTCAACTGACAGCGCTGACAGGCTGACGCTTATTAAAATGAACAAAGCCTGGATTTCACCGGAATTCAAATCTCCTCCGGGGGAAAGCAGCTAAGGATTTACATTACTTATGTATCTGATTCCTCTTCTCTACTCCTCCTACTCCTCATTGTCGTCTTTGCCTAACGCTGACCAAAAAAACACCATTTTTTAGAGGTCCAACTGGCACACTTTTACCACAATTTTTCAGGAGGGCCCCCTACAGGCCCTCTCTTCAAACAATTTTTCCGGAGGTCCACCTACAGGCCCTCTCTCTAAATAATTTTTTGGAGGTCCACCTACAGGCCTTCTCTCTAAACAATTTTTCCAGAGGTCCACCTACAGGCCCTCTCTCCAAACAATTTTTCCGGAGGTCCACCTACAGGCCTTCTCTCTAAACAATTTTTCCAGAGGTCCACCTACAGGCCCTCTCTCCAAACAATTTTTCCGGAGGTCCACCTACAGGCCCTCTCTCCAAACAATTTTTCCGCAGTGTCAACTACAGACAGTGTAAAACAATGTTTCAGGAGCGTCAAACAGACAGTACAAAACAATTTTTCAGGAGGCACAAGTACCGACATTTAAAAAAAAATGTATTTTTGCTGAGGGTAGACTTTATGTACTCCGAAAAGAAAAAAATTTTTGGAGGCTCAACTAAAGCCATTTCACTGTATTCTCAGTCGGACAAAGTCATTGGTGGTGTAACCGCCATGTTGTGTCAGGCTAAATTTTTGGGTGCTTCACCAGCTACCGCATACTAACTCAGTCACTCTGTTGTCACCGCCGCCATACAGGGCCACGAAAAATGTTTATGTGGTTCGCCTGCTCCCGCAGTGTCACTCGCTCACTCTGTTGTCACCACCATAGTGGTTTGCACTATAGCAGCCCAAGTCTGCACATTCCCCTTTTTATCTCCAAGTGATGTATACTGCACGTCACGTAAACAAATAGGTTCTTTTGCTCTCAGTGATACAAATCCATTTCATAAAATCCTTTCTTTCTCTTTAACTGATCTATACTGAACGTCACTTTTAAAAATACGTCTTTTTCCTCTCTCTCCAAACTATTTTTCCGGATAGGTGCCGTATACGGTATTAAACTGAGAAGAATACATACAACACATGCCCCACTTGATCAATCTCATAGTTGACAACTGTACCGGTTGATGCTAAATTTTTAAGTTGGGTTCCTTCGTCGTCATTTGAACTCCATCTGGCTGTTGTCACCACCACACACGCTAGCCAAGGGGGCACTCCTCTGGCTTTTCCAGCTCAACCTCCTTCCCCCCAGCCTGCCCCCCACCTACAGGCCCTCTCTCCAAACAATTTACCCAGGTAGGGGACATATTAGATATTGTACTGATTTTTTTTTGGTTCTTCTTTTAATTGACTCCTGCGATAGACGGGAATCGAACCCGGGTCAACTGCTTGGGTAGCAGCTATGCTCACCACTTTACCACCAACAGCCACAGCAACTGATAAGAACAGATACTAAACTTGATGTAAGCGAACATTTCGACAATCGATAACCTGAAACGGGTCCGCCGTCGAGCCTGGCGTTCGGCCACCCTGAGCATTTCACATACTCTGACCGAGTCTCAACCTGGGGCCGCTCATGTACTGCCCACTTGGAGGATTGCGGGGCCTACCTCGTTCATGGTTTCTCAGAATTACTATGCCACTTCCTCCAACCCCTCCTCCTCTACCCTCGAATTACCATCCGTGCTTCACGTCCTGCTACCTCAGTCTAACTCAGTCACTCTGTTTTCACCGCCATGCTGCGTCAGGCTAAATTTTTGGGTGGCTCACCTGCTACCTCATCTAACTTGGTCACTTGTTGGTGTCACCGCCATGCTGTGTCAGGCTTATGCCTGCATCGTGTGGCTGGGGATAGGAGAGCAGTGCCTGCATGGGCATGGGTGATGGACCTTCGTTGCACCTAGTTGGGTGCTTCCCTATATATTCCCACCATGCCAGCCATGGGTTGTAAATAAACTAATAACAGGGAAAACCAAAATAATGATAAAACTATTTTACAGGAGGGTCAACCGCAGACACTCCAAAACAATTTTACATGAGGGAGTGCCTCCCCGTCTGCCATCGTGTTCGGTCAGGCTGTCAGTAGGTACACCACCTCTGTCGTCCGCAGAAGCGGCCACTATGAGGAAGGCCACGGCAAGAACATCCCCTTTTCAATTGAGAGCAAGTGTAGAATTATAGGAGGATGACACTTTTCTTCGGCAGTGGATTCACCTTCCCCTTTATCATTGCCAGACAACAGTTGGTGAAAAAGTAATTGGCAATGATGAAGAAAATGTAATGGTGCAGTGGACAGTCTGTGACGCAAAACCTATATATTCCCACCATGCCAGCCATGGGTTGTAGATAAACTAATAACAGGAAAAACAAAAAAAAATATTTTACAGAAGGGTCAACTACAGACACTCCTAAACAATTTTTTAGGAGGGTCAACTTCGGACACTCCAAAACAAATTTTTGGGAGGCTCACCTACAGACATTTGACTGCTACCTCAATCTAACTTGGTTACTTGTTGGTGTCACTACGCTGTCACCATGCTGTGTCAGGATTATGCCTGCGTCGTGGGGCGGGGGATAGCACAGCAGTGCCAGCATGAGCAGTGGTGTCACCTACAGGCGGTGATGGACCTTCGTTGCACCTAGTTGGGTGCTTCCCTAACATGTGATGGGCATGTGCCTCGCCTGGTCTGGGTGAGCACAATTGCCATGAGGGTAAAAACCAGGCTGTTGCAGGAGAATTTGGGGTAATGGTGGGATTAGGCAGCCTCAGAGGCATCCATGTATGCTGCCCCTGCTGTTTCCTGTCCATTTCCGTGGTGTTTCCATCATTTTCTGAGGTTTCCAGGTTTTCACCCAGCCTTCCCTAGGCAGAGCCTTGGTCCCCTGCAAAAATGCTCGAGTCTCCCATTGACTTCAATGGGGTTCATTACTCGAAACGAGCACCCGAGCATCGGGAAAAGTTGGTCTCGAATAATGAGCACCCGAGCATTTTAGTGCTCGCTCATCTCTACTGGCAGCCATGGATCAATATGGAGAGGAGCAATGTCCAAGATAGACCAGGCCATTGGCAGGTCCGAAGGTATACGCACAGTGCAGTGTCTTCCCTCTTTATTAAATGAAAGACCAAATGGAAATAGCCACCTATATGGTATTTTTATGCTGCGTAGGTGGTCTGTGAGGGGTTTAAGCGCTCTTCTAGTGAAAGGGTGGATGGGGCCAGATCTTGGAATAGAGATATAGGCTCACCATTGAGGACTAGGTTTCTCTTGTCTCTCGCAGCCCTGAGTAAAGCTGCGGTGTCTTTAAAGCTGAGAAGGCCACAGATGACATCTCTAGGGGGTTCCCCTTGAAGTGGAGGGGGACGGAGGGATCTGTTAATCCGTTCAGTAATTATACCTCGGGTCTCCTCCGTTCCCAGTAACTCTGAGAAGATCGCCATAGCTGTAGATTCAAGGTCTGTAGCTTGGATTACTTCTGAAATGCCTTTGAATCTTATATTTTTTCGCCTACTCCTATTTTCTTGGTCTTCTATGAGGAGGTAAGCGTTATTCAGCGAATTGATCTGCGCCCCCATAGCTTGCACTACTGCCTCGCTGTGTGCCACCACCCTCCCCTGATTAGTTTCTAGAATTTCCACTCTATGCCCCAAAGATCTCATATCTTGCCTTAAGTCCTTGATCTCTCTGATTAACGGGGCCATGGGTTGTGATAGTGTATCCTTGATGAATGATCTTGTCGGAGCAGCATAATCATCATGAGGTAAGGTATCTTCCCCTTCCAGAAAGGCTCCGGCGTCTTCATCTCCTTCCTCGTCTGTTTCGCGCGCACAGGCCTGCTGCGCCATCTTGTCAGAGCGTGCTGGAGATACTGCCAGCTTTTTTCTCAAGAAACGGTCCATTTCTGACTGGTTCTTCTTCTGTTTAGGTGTAGAGGGGGTCTCCCTCGACCTTTCTCTGCCGATTTTTACCATCCTATGCGGTAATGGACGTCTTAAATAACAGAAGTGCGGGCGTGTTGATCAGGAGCTCTGCTTCAAGCTTCCACCATGTTCCGCAGTCAGGCTCCGCCCCCCCCCCCTCCTTCCTTTTTTCCCCCGTTGGGGTCTATTTTTCTTTTGGTATGGAGTTAATACCATAAATTAAAAAAAAAATAAATAAATAAAAATTTTGTATGTTACTCACCTCCTGTTTGCTCTGTTATTTTGTAAACACTGGTGTTGGTGGTGGGAGGTGTCCTTTTAAACTTCTCTGTTCCTGCCCCTACAGAGGTCAGGGGTCAATCTCCTTGTCGTAGCCGTCGTGGTGATATCATGGAAAATGAATTACCGGTAAGTCTAATTCTGGCTTTCCACCATAATGTGTATGTAGTATGTGAAACGGATGCATATAGATGGCTGCCACCTTGCCACTCAGGAGTCAGCAAAGCAGAAACAAAGCTCTAACCTCTAATTCTAAGAAAGAATGGTCCACTGACTAGATTGATTTGCTGTGTTGATTGAACCCAATTAACTGATTTAGTTAATTAAAATGATATGTTGATGGTTGATGCTCTCTTTATAAAAGGATTGAGATAATTGTGGCAATACTAAATTTGTTGTTTCTGATTAAATTGGCAGTAAGGTCAGAAGCAAACTACGGAGCAAGCCAAGATGATTGTCTATAAAATGATGGTAGTCTCACGTTTGAAACTGTAGTGGATGGTGAGATATGGAGCCTGAAAGTCAAAGGTTCAAAATATTGATACCCTTTTGCTTGTCAGTGTACAGTGGTCCCTCAAGATACAATATTAATTGGTTCCAGGATGACCATTGTATGTTGAAACCATTGTAAGTTAAGTAATCGGTTCCAAGGCCCCAAAATGTCATCCAAGATAAGAGAAAATGAAGATTTAAGAAAAATAAGCAGATAACTAAGACAGATAAAACAAGTCCTTACATATAACAGTCAGGAATAGCTGCTAACTAGCAACTAATGCAACTATTTTACCAGAGAAGTGGCATTGATTGTTTGGATCTGAGTCTGAGACATTGTATGTTGAGTCTAATTTCAGCTTACGATGGGCCAGAAAAGACTACTGTATGTTGAAAATATTGTATCCTGAGGCCATTGTATCTTGAGGGATCACTGTATATGGGATGAGATATGAAAATACAGTATATAGGTTGTCTGTAATGGTCTGTAATTATCCATGTGAATGGATTCTTCACTCCAGCTAAAAGAGAGAAAAATACTTCACCACTTAACCCCTTTAAGTGGTGTCTCATCTCACCATTGCTAAGCCCCGACCACCAGGGGCTCATTTTTTGTGGGATGAGTTCATATTTTCATTGGCACCATTTTGGGATACATAGTACTTTTTGATTGCTTGCTATTACACTTTTTGTAAGGCAAGATCACAATAAATATCTTTTTTTTTTCTTTTTTAAACTTTTTACACTATTCCCCTGAAGGGGTAGACCATTAGATGGGTCTCACAGGTTTCTATAGGAGGCAGGAGCCGTGCCGCCAGTGTGAAATTAGCCTAAAAGACAGAATCCACCATTCACAATAGGTGATTGTCAAAGCTTATCTATTCTTTCCTTGTGAAATGACCTCTGCACAGGTCACAGGGCATGCCTAGGAAACACACCCATAGAAGTCAATGAGTCCCTTTCAGACCATTGTGTCTATAGTCCATGGGGCTGCCGTAAAGCAATTTTCTTATGCTTTCTAAATGCTGTTAAAAACAGCTCAGGCATCATGTTCAGAAAATAGAAAAAAAATCTGCAGAGTATAAGAACTGATTAGAAAAAAAGGATATGCGTTTGTATCTGGTTTAAACTGGCAGAAAAAAAATTTGGTAACACATTTCCTTTAACCCCTTCCCGACCAATGACATAATAGTATGTCATAACGGGAGGTAACTTCCCGCAATTTGACATACTATTACGTCAAGCTGATCGGGCGGGCCCCTGCTGTATCTGCTGACATTACTGTAAACACAGATGTTGGCGGATTACCCTTTCACTGCAGCATAGAAGGTATTTGTGGTGGGTGATGATCACCATCGGATCCCCGCTCTGTGGTGACGGGGACCCAATGGCTGAGAAGGAAGCCCGATGCCTTGCAGAGGCATCGGGACCTGCCTTCTAGGCAATCCTAGCAGATCCCCTGACTGGGTCTCCTAGGCAACTGTTAGTGTATTACACTGTGTAATACACTAACAGGCAATGCATTACAATATTGTAATGCATTGCAGAGTAAAAAAAAAAAAAAGAAAAAAATGTTTAATAATAAAGATAAAGTTTCAAGTAAAAAAAAGCTACTTTCTTCTGATTTTATAATAAATTACAAAAAACAGAAAGAAATATTAGATATTGCCGCTTCTGTAATGACTGTAATGTCAAATAAACACTGTAAAAAAAATCACTGACAAAAAATAATTTTTCACCTTACATCACAAAAAAGTATAATACCAAGCGATCAAAAAGGCATATACACCCCAAAATAGTAGCAATCAAACCGACACATCATCCCGCAAAAAAATGAGACCCTACCTAAGACAACTGCCCCCAAAAAAACTAAAAATTATGGTTCTCAGAATATGGAGACAGTAAAACATAATTTTTTTGTTTCAAAATGCTTTTATTGTGTAAAACTTAAATAAATAAAAAAAAAAAGTATACATATAAGCTATTGCTACGTCCATGATGACATGCTATGAAAATATCACATGACCTAACCCCTCAGGCGAACACTGTACAAAAATTAAAATTAAAACTGTGCCAAAACAATCAATTTTTTGTCAACTTGCCCCATAAAGTGTAATATTGAATTATCAAAAAATTATATGTACCCAAATATGGTACCAATAAAAACATCAACTCTTCCTGCAAAAATTAGCCCCTGCACAAGATAATCGGCAGAAAAAAAAAAAAGGCGTTCAGAAAATAGAGACACAAGAACATAATTTATTTTCTAAAATGCTTTATTATGTAAAACTGAGACAAACAAAAGCAGTAGACATATTGTCGCGTCCGTAACAACCTGCTCTATAAAAATAGCACATGATCTAACCTGTCAGATGAACACCAAAAAGGAGAACAGCTAAATATAAAATAGTATGATGAGGACAAACCACTCATATGCTAAATCATGTATAGCTCAAAGGAGCAGGCCTATGACAGAGAACTGAACAATAAATACCTATGAAAACTGCCAGACCGCTTTATAGAAAAATAGTAGATTTTTATTTATTTCATAAATATAAATACAATAAAAACATGTGCAGGGGCAGAGGCGGCATCAACCAGTGGTGACTACTAGAGATGAGCGAACGTGCTCAGTACGAGCACTGTAACGCTCGTCTCCACTGCGAAAGAATGCCCGCAGGCATTGCGGATCCGTCCTCACCCGACTGAAAGTCAATGGGGACGGATCAGTTTGGTATGACACTCATACCAAACCGATCCGTCCCCACTGACTTTCAGTCGGGTGAGGAGTACGGATCCGTTTGGTATGAGTGTCATACCAAACCTATCCGTCCCCATTCACTTACATGCAGCTGAGGACGGATCTGCAATGCCTGCGGGCATTGCGCAGAGGAGCCGAGCGCTACAGTGCTCATAACGAGCACTGCTCGCTCTTCTCTTGTGACTACACAAAGATAAATTTATACATGTCCTTGAATGATATATACCATATAGTAACATAGTAACATAGTAACATAGTTTGTAAGGCCGAAAAAAGACATCAGTCCATCCAGTTCAGCCTGTTTTCCTACAAGTTGATCCAGGGGAAGGCAAAAAACCCTGTGAGGTAGAAGCCAATTTTCCTCACTTTAGGGGGAAAAAATTCCTTCCCGACTCCAGTCAGGCAATCAGAATAACTCCCTGGATCAACGACCCCTCTCTAGTAACTATAACCTGTAATATTATTACCCTCCAGAAATACATCCAGGCCCTTCTTGAACTCTCTTAGTGAACTTACCATCACCACCTCCTCAGGCAGAGAGTTCCATAGTCTCACTGCTCTTACCGTAAAGAATCCTCTTCTATGTTTATGTACAAACCTTCTTTCCTCCAGACGCAGAGGATGTCCCCTCGTCATGGTCACTGTCCTCGGGATAAATAGATGATGGGAGAGATCTCTGTACTGACCTCTGATATATTTATACATAGTTATTAGATCTCCCCTCAGTCGTCTTTTTCTAAAGTGAATAAGCCTAATTTTGATAATCTTTCTGGGTACTGTAGTCCACCCATTCCAGTTATTACTTTAGTTGCCCTCCTCTGAACCCTCTCCAGCTCTGCTATGTCTGCCTTGTTCACAGGAGCCCAGAACTGTACACAGTACTCCATATGTGGTCTGACTAGTGATTTGTAAAGTGGCAGGACTATGTTCTCATCATGGGCATCTATGCCTCTTTTGATGCAACCCATTATCTTATTGGCCTTGGCAGCAGCTGTCTGACACTGGTTTCTGCAGCTTAGTTTGCTGTTCACTAAAATTCCTAGGTCCTTTTCCATGTCAGAGTTACCCAATGCTTTACCATTTAGTATGTACTGGTGACTTGCATTATTCCTTCCCATATGCATAACCTTACATTTGTCAGTGTTAAACCTCATCTGCCACTTTTCTGCCCAAGCCTCCAGTCTATCCAGATCCTGCTGTAGCAGTGCACTGTCCTCTTCTGTGTTAATTACTTTACACAGTTTAGTGTCATCTGCAAAAATTGATATTTTACTGTGCAAGCTTTCTACAAGATCATTAATAAATATATTGAAAAGAATAGGACCCAATACAGACCCCTGTGGTACCCCACTAGTGACAGTGACCCAATCTGAGTATGTACCGTTAATAACCACCCTCTGTTTTCTATCACTAAGCCAGTTACTTACCCACATACAGACATTTTCTCCCAGGCCAAGCATTCTCATTTTGTATACTAACCTTTTATGTGGTACAGTGTCAAACGCTTTGGAGAAGTCCAAATATACGACATCCATTGAGTCGCCGCGGTCAAGTCTAGAACTTACCTCCTCATAGAAACTGATTAAATTGGTTTGACATGACCATATCACAATTAAAGTGCAAGTGCATGGGAGAGTGGACGCACGAGCTAGAGCTCTGCTGGCCGACTTGTTATCGGCTGCCATCCGCAGTCTATACGGAGCATCCCGACGTACATCGGGACCACTGTGACTCCCCTACTAACAAGTAGACTCCAGAAGGAACTATTTTGGCTCTAGGCCGACCTGGAGGTTTGAAGCCTGCTGAAGAGACGAAGCCCCGGTCTCTCCTAGCCGACTCAGCCGACCGGAAGTGACGGTGAGGCGCGGAGGACCGCAAGAGAGTGTGGACTTCGGCGGCATTCCTCCGGATTCTAACACCTACCGGAGGTGTCTGGGACACCCCATCTCACACCAGGTTAGCGCTACAAAGACTCACCCTCCGGGCTGCCTGTGAAGGAGCTCCCTTCCCACAGACCCCGGCCGCCATCTTGCAGCTTCACACCAGCGGCTGGCGGCAACGGCAGAAGGCCCACCCCCCTAAAAGAGATCTAAGCAGACGTCGGACTGCTGACGGGGGTGAGTTGTGGGGGTGAACCCCTTTCCTTACAGGGCCACGTCGCCTCTGGTCCTCCACTTCCCTGCACCGCTTCTGAAGATCTCCATTTGTTAATATACTATTAGAAGGAGCTCCACTACCACCATCTCCATTGCATCATTATATGAATACTGCTCTGCAATAAGCCCTTTTATGTATACACTAACCTGAGGACTTCAGCATTGAGATATCTTTGACAACTCACAGGGGCTTATTCACATCATTGAAGTGGCCATATATTTAAGGACACCTCTATCCACTATACTGAAGAAATATCGTCATTCACATACTTGAAAGTGATTGCTACAACACCCTGCCACCTATCATTATGATGATGTATCGTCCCTGAAGTATCTAACTACGTCCGCGGCACAATGTGATTTTCTCTGATTTTTACAGCAGCATTCCCCCCCCCTCCCCCCGTATCTTTCCTTACCTTTCACCAACTTTATAACTACTTTATGATTTGATTGCACTGTCGCTCTAACTGTCCAATAACGGCATGCCTGCAAGGTCGCAAAAGAAAAAAACGCAAGGTCTCTCCTTATCTTGCCAAACCTTACCGGAGCTTTTTCGTACACCACAACCTTCTAACATGGAACGTCCAGACTCTCCAACCGACAGCACCAGCTCATTACTACCATCTGAACCCGAACCAGCTGCTGATCCTCCAGCTCCGACCTTTGACCCAACCGAACTTTACAACAACATAAAATCTCTCTTCTCCACGGAACTGTCTAAAGCCGTGGCAGATTTCACCAAACAGATTCAGGACTTGGGTACCAGAGTTTCTGATCTGGAAGAGAGGATGGATAGTGTGGCGGATGCAATGGAGGTGGACAATTCACGTCTAGATGGACATGCTTAGAGGCTGGAAGCCTTAGAATATAAACTGGAAGATTTGGAAAACCGCAACCGTAGAGCCAACATCAGAATACGAGGTATGCCGGAATCTATTACTGCACTACAACCTACGGTCCTCAACTTGTTCCAAGCTCTGCTACCCCAAGTGGACTCTAATATGTTCCGGATGGACCGGGTTCATAGGGCTCTAGGGCGACCTAGGAATCCCAATGTACCTCGAGATATTATCTTAAAACTACATTACCCTGAAATGCGTGACCAACTTTTAGCAGCAGCTCGCAACTTACAAGCCCTTCCAGGGGTTGACACCTCAGTACAATTGTATGCGGACTTGGCACCGGTCACACTTGAAAAACGGAGAACGATGAGGCCAGTAACACTTGCCCTTCAGAGAGCCCAAATACGTTATAGGTGGGGCTTCCCTTTCCACATCGCCTGTAAAATTGGCTCTCGAGACTACACTATTAAAGACCTCTCAGAGGGATTGGAAGTTCTGCAGCAAGAAGGCATTCCATATGATCGACCTCCCTCCTCAGCTCCTTTACCGATCCTGGCATACTCGTAGGCCTCCTCCTCACGCCTTATCAGCTCTCCCTGGACACTCCCGGGATCCCTCTTGAACCAAGCCACCTATTGAAAGATGGGCCGTGAAGCTGGACTCTCCCTTGACCCTGCGTAAGACGTCCCCCCCCACCGCGGACAATGGAGACACGCTACCAGAGACACTTTAACAGTCCGGTTTGATGTGGTGATCAGGGGTGAGGGGACATACAGTCCCGCAAGTGTTTTTTGCTATTGAAATGTCTTTTGACCTATGGTTTCAACTAGTTGTCTTTTCCTGTGCCATATAACATCTTTCCCATTACAGAGCAATTGTGTTGGTGTTTTCCCTTACCATGGGTGGTGACTGGGATCGAGATAGGCGATTTATTTCACGCCCGATAGGTTGTTGCTGCCCGGGGTGCGGGAACGTACCACGTAATGTACACCACTATGTTATGTATGATCTACTTATTTTTGCACTCTTAGAAGGTTTGATCCCCTTATTTATGTTACTTAGCTTTCCTGTGCATTTCCTATATTAGACTGTTGACCCCACAGGCCTTCCCGCACGTGTGGGGCTGAGATGGACACTGAGGCATAATGCAACACGGTTACCCTCCGGGGTTTGGCTGGTCTAGCCCTGCTGGGTGCAATTATACATTTTTGTAGTTAGACAGCCACGTGGTCCGCCTCCACTCTAGCACTAGACAGAAATTCTTTACAATCTACCATATTTCCCTATTTTTCTCCCTCCCCCTTTTCTCCCCCTCCCCCCTCCCCTCTCCACTACTCTCCATCTACCGACCTTTTATGATCCTACCACAGTCTGTCTATATATAATGTTGCCGCTGACTGCCGCGGAACCTACGCCCCATGTTCCCCCCACGCCATGTGCATTTCAGGACACGATTCCGACGTGTTTGGTTCAACACGTGGTCCCTGACTGTTGTTATTTTTGTTACTCTTTGGTATTTGCTCCTTTCTGTTTTTGGACTATTTGGCATGCGAACTCATTTGTGGGCTCTCCCGGTCCTTACCCTATCCTGTTTCACTTTTGCTAGTCACTTCTTATGCTCTGGGCACGATACCCTATTACAGGGACTCAGCATATTTTATCTCCTTAGTCATGTGTAGGATCATTACGCATAATGTTAGGGGGTTCAATTCACCACAGAAGAGACGCAAAGCTTTCCTCCAATACGATAAGCTACGGCCTGACATTATTTGTGTTCAAGAGTCACATTTTACTCCTACTTCTTATCCCAAGTATTTCCATAGCCGATATACCATGTTAATCCATGCTCCATATCACACTAAATGCAGGGGAGTGGCCATTTTTATAAAAAATTCTTTACCTTTCCAGATTGAGACCACAGTCGTAGATCCGGAAGGTAGATACATAATTGTTACAGGTTACTTATGCAATACTCCTGTATGCTTGGTCAATTCCTATGCTCCCAATAGTCAGCCTGCCTCGTTCCTTCATTCCCTGGGTAGATTGCTTGATCGGTATCCTCCTTCCTCCATTATTTGGTGTGGGGACTTTAATATGACATTTAATGCACATTTAGACCGATCTTCACCTGTAGCGGACAAATTGTCCTCTAAGTCCAAAAGCTGAGTGAGGCAAGTAATGCAGGAGCTAGATATAGCTGACTGCTGGAGAGAGTATAACGGGTCTCAACGTGGATACACTTACTTCTCCCCTGTGCACCACCACTACACGAGAATTGATTGGATCTTAACCTCCACACGTTTACTTCCCCGTCTTTTATATGCCAGACATATACCATGCACCTGGTCAGATCATGACATGGTCATGATAGAACTTAATTTGGATTCTCCCTCACGGTGCCCTTTTACCTGGAGACTTAACGAGTCTCTTCTCACTGACCCTTCTATAGTTGAGCGTATAACTTCAGCTCTCAAGGATTTTTTTCACTATTAATAAACCCTCTGATACTACGCCTGCAATTAATTGGGCTGCACATAAACCTGTTATTAGGGGGGTCATTATAGCTGAGGCATCTAAGTTAAAAAAGGAGCGTTCTAAAATTCAGTCTGATTTGGAAGCTAAACTTTTTCGTTTAGAGATAACTAATCAAAGACGGCCTTCTCTCTTCCTTATTAAAGCTATTAAAGACACTAAAATTAAAATAGATGCTACTCTCCTACACCGTACAGAAAAGGCCTTGAGATGGACCCAGGCTAGGTTTTACAAACTAGCTAACAAACCAGATAGAATGCTAGCGGCAAAATTAAGGGCTTGGCAACGTCTAAACACGATATACCAAATCAAAGATACTAAGGGGCAAACCACCTCCAACCCGAATACCATTTACCAGCAATTCCATACCTTTTACCAAAAATTATATTCTCCACCCTCCGACCCCCCCACGGGAGAAATTTCCTCCTTTCTTACTACACTACCGATCCCAACATTATCCGCATCAGCTAGAGAATCCATTAACCGCGATATTACTGATGAGGAAATTGATTCAGCGGTAAACTCTCTTAAATTGGGTAAATCCCCAGGCCCAGATGGGTTTTTGGCGCTCTATTTTAAAAAAATTTAAAGACATCTTAATACCCCATCTTAAGATCTTATGTAATTACATCCTCCATGGAGGTATATTACCGCCTGATATGCTTAATGCACTAATTACAGTAATATCCAAACCTGAAGTAAGGATCCCTTACTTCCTGCAAACTATCGACCTATTTCCCTGCTTAATGTCGATCTGAAGATTTTCACCTCCATTTTAGCTACACGTCTTAACAGTCACCTCCCCAATCTAATACATTATGACCAGGTAGGATTTATACCTGGCAGACAAGCTCCTGATAATGTGAGGGAAGTATGTAACATCATCCAATGGGCAAATACGAATTCCAAGCCCCTTTCCCTTCTAGCCTTAGATATTGAAAAAGCTTTTGACAGCATTTCTTGGACCTATCTCTACCTGGTGTTGTCGGCAATGGGTATATCTGGCCCCTTTTTACGTTCTGTAAAAACACTCTATACGTCTCCTGCAGCTTACCTTAAATTGCCGACTAATGACTCCATATGCAGGGGGACTCGGCAGGGCTGTCCCCTCTCCCCTGCTCTTTTTGCTTTGGCTATTAAACCGTTGGCTATAATGATCCGTAATGATCCAAACATAGCAGGGGTAAAAATTGGACCTCGTGAATATAAAGTTAGTCTCTTTGCAGATGACATGCTTCTTACCATTACGCGGCCTTTAATTACGCTACCTAACTTGTTGAAATGTTTGGACACATTTGGTCGCTACTCGAGCCTTCGGATCAATGCCAACAAATCAGAAATAATGCACTGTAACCTACAACCGAACACTCGAGACTTAATATCACTTAATTTCGGCTTTAAAAATAGAGATGATTATTTACCCTATTTGGGAATTAACTTGCCAAAAACTATAGACACCACTTTTAAATGGAACTACGCTCGCCTCATCCCAAAACTCCATCAAGAATTAATCACCTGGAACTCCCCAACCCTTTCCTGGATCGGAAGAATACATACTGTCAAAATGGTCACGCTACCTTGGATATTATATCTCTTTCGATCCCTTCCTATTCCGTTATATGGTAAAGCCCTTAAGTCTTTACAGACAGAAATATTTCGTTTTATATGGGCATATAAAAAACCTTGCATAGCCAGAAATACCATGCACCTTCATAAACGGGTGGGAGGACTATCTGTTCCCCACTTATATAAATACTACCTAGCTGCCAGACTGACGCAATTAGTGTCATTTCACACAGGTTCTAACCCACCACAATAGGTTGTTTTAGAGTCAGATTTGTTGCAACCAACTTCCCCATTGGCATTAATTTGGTCTCCAGATGCCCCTTTAAGATCAGTAGACCCAGCTGCAAAAATTCCTTGCTGCAACTATGGAGGAAAGTGCGGTTTAAATACAAACTACAAAGTCATATTACACCCATGTTGCCCTTATTTGGGAACCCCCTATTCCCACCAGGCTTACCACCAACAGCTTTTACTTGGTGGAAACATTCTAGATTACGATATGTTGGTGATTTTACATAGAAACATACAAGATTGACGGCAGAAAAAGACCACCTGGTCCATCTAGTCTGCCCTTTTATTATCCTTTTATTGTTATCTTAGGATAGATACATGTTTATCCCAGGCATGTTTAAATTCAGTTACTGTGGATGTATCAACCACCTCTGCTGGAAGTTTGTTCCAAGCTTCTACTACTCTTTCAGTGAAGTAATATTTTCTAATGTTGTTCTTGATTTTTCCCCCAACTAACCTCAGATTGTGCCCCCTTGTTCTTGTGCTTAGTTTCTTATTAATAACCCTTCCCTCCTGAACTTTATTCAGTCCTTTCACATATTTAAAGGTTTCAATCATATCCCCCCTTTCTCTTCTTTCCTCCAGACTATACATATTAAGAACTCGGAGTCTTTCTTGATAAGTTCTATGCTTTAGACCTTCCACCATTTTTGTAGCTCTTCTTTGGACCCGTTCTATTTTAGCAATATCCTTTTGCAGGTGAGGTCTCCAGAATACACAGTATTCCAGATGTGGTCTCACTAGAGCGCTATACAGAGGGATCACAATCTCCCTCTTTCTGCTTGTTATACCTCTAGCTATGCAGCCAAGCATACGATTTGCTTTCTCTACCGCCTGGCTGCATTGGTTACTCATTTTGAGGCTGTCAGAGATGACTACCCCCAAATCCTTCTCTTCTGAGGTCTTTGTTAGCACAGAACTGCCAATACGATTTCTTCTCCCCAAGTGCATTATTTTACATTTGGAAACATTGAACTGAAGTTTCCATTGTTTTGACCACTTATCTAATAAAGATAAATCATTCTCCATATTACCGACACCTCCTGGAACATCAACCCTATTACACACTTTTGTGTCATCAGCAAACAAGCAAACCTTCCCTACCAAGCCGTCCCTTATGTCACTTACAAACATGTTAAACATAGCAGGACCCAGAACAGATCCTTGTGGCACCCCACTTGTAACCAGCCTCTGCTCAGAATACACTCCTTTAACAACAACCCTCTGGCATCTGTCCTTCAGCCAACTGCAGATCCACTGAACTATCCAGGGGTTAAGTCCAATTTTTGATAACTTCTCTATCAGCTCTTTATGGGGAACCGTATCAAAAGCTTTACTGAAATCCAGGTAGGCGATATCCACAGCACCACCTTCATCCAGCACTTTAGTTACATAGTCAAAGAAATCAATGAGATTAGTCTGACATGATCGGCCCTGAGTAAAGCCATGCTGGTTTGGGTCCATCAAGTTGTTTGTTGTTAGATGGTCAATTATCTTCTTTTTTAGTAGAGTCTAAATCATTTTTACCACTACAGATGTCAAGCTGACTAGCCTATAGTTACTAGCTTCTTCTCTACTACCCTTCTTTTGAATGGGTACAACATTGGCCATTCTCCAATCATCAGGAACATCTCCTGTAAGAAGGGACTGATTATACAGATCAGTCAGGGGGCCAACAATCACAGATCGGAGTTCTTTAAGAACTCTGGGGTGGATGCCATCCGGACCCATTGCCTTATTTAACTTTAGCCAGACAAGTTCCTGTAGAACATCGGCCTCTGAAAACACTGGGGCTGAAACTTTACAACTAGAGGCAATGCTATGTCCAGCCATGATTATGAAAGTCGCCATCTGAAAAAACTGAGCAGAAGTAGTTATTTAGATGGTCAGCGACCGTCTTATTCCCATCTATATACAGATTTTTTCCATTGCTAAGTTTTGTAATGCCGCAGTTTTTCTTCTTCCTGTCACTAATATATCTGAAGAAGGTTTTATTTCCCTCCTTAACAGATTTGGCCATTTCTTCCTCTTTTGAAGCTTTAGCAGCATTAATAATCTGTTTTTTCTTCTTCTGTATAATTTTATACACTTCTCTGTCCGCTACACTTCCAGACTCTCTATACGTCTTATAGGCAGATTTTTTATCATTCACTATAGCTCTTACCTCTCTAGTAAACCATAGTGGATTTCTCTTTCTTTTCCTTTTGCTAATTTGTCTAGTTGTCTTTAAGAGGACTTCTTTAAATGCCTTCCACTGAGCACTCGCTCTTGCTGTTTTATCCCACCCTTTTAATTCTTTCTTTACATATTCTCCCATAACCTCAAACTTGGTCTTCGTAAAATCCAATACTTTGGTTGCAGAATGGGATTTCTCACAGTCAGTTTGGACTTCAAACCACAAACATTGGTGGTCACTGGAACCCAGATTTTCTCCCACCTTCACCTCAGATAGCAGATCCCCATTTGTAAATACTAGATCTAGGATATTTTCACCTCTAGTTGGCGCTTTCACCAACTGTTTTAGGGACATACCCGTCAGGGCCTCTACTATGTTCCTACTTTTGCATGTGGACGCACAAGGGATATTCCAATCAACATCAGGCATGTTGAAGTCTCCCATAACTACAATATCTCCCTTTACTCCCATTTGGGTAATCTCGTCCACCAGCATAATGTCATGCTCTTCAGATTGCCCTGGAGGCCTATAGATAGCACCTACTCTGGTAACAGATCCCTTTTTATTTTGCAAGCAGACCCAGAGAGTCTCCAACTCCTTACATGAATTTTGGATCACTGTTGATTTTATGGTATCTTTAACATAAATGGCGACCCCACCCCCCCTTTTCTCCACCCTATCTTTCCTATACAAAGTGTATCCCGGAATGGCTATTTCCCAGTCATTGCAATCTCTGAACCATGTCTCTGTTATTACAACCAAGTCCAAATTATCTCTACAAACTATTGATATTAGCTCGCAGATCTTGTTGCCTAAGCTGCGAGCATTTGTACACATTACATGAAGAACATTACATTTATCACCAACAACTCCATCTACCTCCCTGACAACATCACCATCATCCACCACACTAACATCAGTATCTAAAGCACCAGCGACCACTTCATCTGCACCAACAACTGTATCCACCACACTAACAGATTGCTGATCAAGACGCTCAATACCCTGGTTCACCAAAACTGTTCGGGGACAGAAATCATTCTCCTCAATAAAATTCCTGTCCCCACCTGAACTCTTCTCCAAGTACCTCAGTGCCTTTGTGTGACGGGTGCAGACCATCTCTCTTGTACATGTCCTTACTACTCCACCTACTAACATTGTGACTAACAAACCCAAAACCTTCATCTTTACACCACTGCCTTAGCCAACCATTGAACTCCAGGATACGACATGCCTTAATATTTTGAGAGTGGACTGGCAAAATCTCCGAAAAAGTAATGGAATCTGTCATTCTGCTCAGCTCCAGGCTGAGACTTTGAAATTCCATTTTTACCACAGAAACATTTTTCTGGGACAAATCGTTTGTCCCGAGATGAATAACCAGATCAACTTCAGTCTCCTTTGTTGCAGCCTTAACAATATTTGTGATCCGTCTTTTATCCCTGCTTGTAGTAGCACCAGGAAGACATCTCACCTCCTTCAGTCCATCCTCATTCTGACCTAAATTTTTTGATCCAATATATCATATGCTCATGTCCAGAGCATACTTCACTTCTGCTTTTTCCCCTCCGTCTTCTGAACTTTTTAGAACTATCCAAATCTTTCATTTTCTGACCTCCCAGATTCAAGAACATAGAGTAATAGATTACGCTGCATTCGAGAGACTTTGCAAATATAGAGCTTTAGAGAGAGGTGCCCTATCCTTTATTTATTCTATTCTGAACTCACCACTACCGGACACCAAACTGGCATATATGCATGGCTGGGAGGTGGATCTAGGGGAAACCCTCACACTTGAACAATGGTACGATTGCTGTACAACAATAAGTAAAGGTAGTTGGCAGGTTACACTTATGGAAACCTCACTGAAGGTCCTGCACAGAGTCTACTTAGTGCCATCTAGACTACATCAAATATACCCAAGTGTTTCTCCCCTCTGCTTTAGAGGATGCCAGGACACAGGTACGACTCTCCATATTTGGTGGACTTGTCCAGTAGCTCGTAGATTCTGGTCTAATATAGGTAAAGGCCTGTTTGAAGTGTTTAAGAAAGATATACCATTATCAGTACCAATATACCTCCTCAGCCTTAAACCGCAAATGTTTAACAATACTGCGTATAAACTTCTTCAATACATACTGATGTCTGCTAGGATACATATAGCTTCTAGGTGGAGAACTCCCTCTCTTTCTATGGCGGCGGTTATACATAGAGTTAACCATATAGCGTTATATGAAAACCCCTGGCTGAATTGCTCCAAATCTCCTAATCTGCAGTATTTCTTGTCTCTTTGAATGAATGCATTACACCCAGAAGACCTTTGATGCGACCCTATCCCCTATCTCTTCTTTCCTCTGACCGGGAGTGACCCTGAGGGCTACGATCCTCATTTTCTGGTTAAATCTGATATAGCCATGCCAAGATAAATGACGAGACCACACTGTTCTTTAATTGTAACGGTTTATTGATTGATGTTCTTTTACAAAGATATTTTCTGTCATATTGCGAAAGTACAAGTATTTTGATGATATAGTCATATATACACTGTATATTCTTCCTTTTCTTTTTTTTTTCATTGTCAACTTATGATTATTTGCAATCATTCCAATAAATATATTTTGAAACTAAAGTGCAAGTGCATAGAATAGCAAATAACAGTGTATCAGGACAAACAATGATTACCCATTGTGTATCACCTCTGGGATGGCGGCAACCCCGAGGCGCGTTTCAGCGTACCTTTGTCTGGGGGTGGAGTCGTCATCAAAGGACACACATTTTATACACCCAAAAACCAATGAAAATGCTCCACGTATTTTAATTAAAACCTGATTAATTACAGCGGAGGTGCAAACACAATGGTGTTTACGTTATAAGATCACATGACCTACGCTGATCATGTGATGGCGCAGTCCGCGATGTAGATTACATTAAAAAATAAATATTATAGAGGAATTGAAGTGACATAATAAAAAACAAGTGAATTACGTGAAAAAGTGACATGATGACTAATAAAAATCACAGGTGACATGATCACAATTCATAATCAAACATATTAAAATTGCAAAAACTATAAAACAATTTAAAATATATAAAAATAAGAATAAAAATAAATATAAACATAACATGATCAACAACTAGTGAATTATGTAATCACATAATAGTTAATGAAAAAAGGTAAGAAAAAAGAAAAGAGATAAAGAAAAAATTGTAAATAAAATGTATATATAAGAATACCCCCCAAAAAAATCAATGAGTGTATAATAAATGTGACAGACGTGAATAGTGTAATTATGCACAAAAAAAAATTCCATTTATCCTATATAATAACTCTTCACCAAATGATCCTTAAGATTTTTAAGCACAAAGGCTCCCCCAATCTTTCCTGGAATTGGGAAACCGAAATGGGGCTTTATGCCATGTGGAAAATGCTTGGCCTGTCCGAATATGGAAAAAGCTGTTGACTTCTGTGACTCCATGGGTGAGAAGGTGTTTAAAATAACACAAAGATTAACATGTTCCAGCATAGCAGTTGTTTATTATGCTACATGCTCGTGTCCTAAGATCTACATGGGCCTTACAACAAGGCAATTGAAAGTGAGAGTACGGGAACATGTTAGGGATATTGTGTCTGATGCTGAAGAGAAGGATCTGACAGTATTGAAACCAATTGCCAGACACTTGGCACATCATGCCTGTGATTCCAAGATTTAAAAAGTTCGGGGATTGACTGCATCATGAAGAATATCCGCGGTGGAGATATTCAAAAAAAGCTTGCACAATTGGAGTGCAGGTGGATTTGGAAGCTGAACATGTTACGTCCTAATGGACTGAATGAATTAACTGGGTTCTCAGCCTTTTTGTACAAGTGCATCTCAATAAATTAGAATATCAGTAATTCACTTCAAAAAGTGAAACAAATTATATACAGTCATTACAAATAGAGTGAACTTTTTCAAGTGTTTATTTATGTTAATGTTGATGATTATGGTATTGATTGGCATGGATCGGCTTCAACTGCAAAGGAGAGAAATTTTCTTAACTTATTGCAGGATAATTTTCTGGGCCAGTTTGTAGAAGAACCAACAAGAAGTGATGCACTGTTGGATCTGGTTATATCTAACAATGCAGAGATAGTTGAGGAGGTAATTGTTCGGGAAAACCTTGGTAATAGCGACCACAATATAGTTACTTTTATCCTAAAGTGTAGAAAGCATAAACATGCTGGGAGATCAAAAACATTTAATTTTAAAAAGGCCAATTTCCCAGGGTTACGGGCCACACTCCAAGACATAGACTGGAAGCAGCTGTTGTCAAGTAGTGACACAGATGATAAATGGGAGACCTTCAAATCTACACTGGGTAACTATACTGCAGAATTTATTCCTAGGGGGAACAAATACAAACGCTTAAAATTAAACCCTGCGTGGCTTAATGCGGATGTTAAAAAGGGCAATACATGAAAGACAAAGGGCATTTAAAATATATAAATCAGAGGGGTCTGCCATAGCCTTTAATAACTACAAAAGGGTTAATAAAGATTGTAAAAGGACTATAAAAGCAGCAAAAGTTCAAAATGAAAGGCTGGTGGCCAGGGATAGCAAAACCAATCCCAAAAAATTCTTCAAATATATAAATGCAAAAAAACCTAGGTCAGAGCATGTAGGACCCCTGAATAATAGTGATGGGGAATTGATTACTGGGGATCAGGAAAAGGCGGAGCTACCGAATGAGTTCTTTAGTTCTGTATATACACATGAAGAGGTGGGAGCTGCTGTCGGTAGAGTAAGTGCTGATGATACTTCATGTAATATACTCAACTGGTTCAATATAGATATGGTCAAAGCTAAGTTAAACAAAGTAAAGGTGAATAAGGCTCCAGGACTGGATGGGTTACACCCAAGAGTTCTTAAGGAACTTAGTTCAGTAATTTCTTTGCCCTTGTATATAATATTCAAAGATTCTCTGGTGACTGGCATAGTGCCAAGGGACTGGCGTAAAGCAAATGTGGTGTTCATCTTCAAGAAGGGCTCTAGGTCATCCCCGGGGAATTACAGACCGGTGAGCTTAACGTCCATTGTGGGGAAACTTTTTGAGGGTCTAATAAGGGACTATATACAGGAATATGTTTTGGATAATAGTATTATAAGTGATAACCAGCATGGTTTTACTAAGGACAGAAGCTGTCAGACTAACCTGATTGGTTTTTATGAAGAAGTGAGTAGAAGTCTGGATAGAGGGGCGGCTGTGGATATTGTGTATTTGGACTTTGCAAAAGCGTTTGACACGGTCCCTCACAGACATCTGACAGGTAAATTAAGGTCGGTTGGATTACAAAATCTACTCTGTAACTGGATTGAGAACTGGCTTAAGGAGCGTACTCAGCGAGTGGTGGTGAATGATTCCTACTCTGAATGGTCCCCAGTTATAAGTGGTGTACCCCAAGGTTCAGTGCTGGGTCCACTTTTATTTAATTTATTTATTAATGATATAGAGGGAGGAATTAACAGCACTGTTTCAATTTTTGCAGATGACACTAAGCTTTGTAGTAGAGTCCAGTCTATGGAAGATGTGCAGAAGTTACAAGCTGACTTGGACACACTGAATGTTTGGGCATCCTCTTGGCAGATGAGGTTCAATGTGGATAAATGTAAAGTTATGCATCTGGGTACTAACAACTTGCATGCCTCCTATGTCCTAGGGGGAGTAACACTGGGAGAGTCACTTGTAGAGAAGGATCTGGGTGTCCTTGTAGACCATAGACTGCAGAATAGCATGCAATGTCAATCGGCTGCTTCTAAGGCCCGCAGGATATTGTCATGTATTAAAAGAGGCATGGACTCGCGGGACAGGGATGTCATATTACCACTGTATAAAGCATTAGTACGTCCTCATCTGGAATATGCTGTTCAGTTCTGAGCTCCGGTTTATAGGAAGGATGTCCTGGAGCTGGAAAGGGTGCAGAGACGGGCAACTAAACTGATAAGGGACATAGAGCATCTTAGCTATGAAGAAAGATTGAAGGAGTTAAACTTGTTTAGTCTTGAGAAGAGACGTATAAGGGGGGACATGATCAACATGATCAACCTGTATAAACATGTAAATGGCCCATACAAAAAATATGATGAAAAACTGTTCCAGGTAAAATCCCCTCAAAAGACAAGGGGGCACTGCCTCCGCCTGGAGAAGCAAAGGTTCAGACTCCAGGGGCGACAAGCCTTCTTTACTATAAGAACTGTGAATCTGTGGAACAGTCTACCGCAGGAGCTGGTCACAGCAAAGACAGCTGAGGGCTGCAAAACAGGCTTGGATAAATTCTTAGAGAAAAAAAAGGTCACCACATATTAGGAAATGTAGAGTCATGTCTTAAGGTTACCCATCCCCCTCCCCTTCATCACTCCTACCCCCTCCCTTGGTTGAACTTGATGGACATGTGTCTTTTTTCAACCGTATTAACTATGTAACTATGGCTTACAGCCAAGGAAAACCCAAAAGTCATTATCTCAGAAAATTAGAATAGTTAACCCAAAACACCTGCAAAGACTTCCTAAGCCTTTAAAAAAGGTCCCTTATTCTGGTTCAGTGGGCGACACAATCATGGGGAAGACTGCTGATTTGACAGATCTCCAGAAGGCTGTCATTGACACACTCCACAAGGAGGGTAAGCCACAAAAGGTCATTGCTAAAGAAGTTGGCTGTTCACAGAGTGCTGTATCAAGGCATATTAATGGAAAGTTGAGTGGAAGGAAAAAGGGTGGTAGAAAAAGGTACACAAGCAACAGGGAGAACCGCAGCCTTGATAGGATTCTTAAGAAAAGGCCTTTCCTAAATTTGGGAGAGATTCACAAGGAGTGGACTGCTGCCAGAGTCAGTGCTTCAAGAGCCACCACACACAGACGTATCCAGGACATGGGCTACAAGTGTCGCATTCCCTGTCAAGCCACTCATGACCAATAGACAACGCCAGAAGCGTCTTACCTGGGCCAAAGAGAAAAAGAACTGGACTGTTGCTCAGTGGTCAAAGGTGTTGTTCTCAGATGAAAGTATGGTAAATTTTCCATTATATTTGGAAATCAAGGTCCCAGAGTCTGGAGGAAGAGTGAAGAGGCACTCAATCCAAGCTGCTTGAGGTCTAGTGTGAAGTTTCCACAATCAGTGATGGTTTGGGGAGCAATGTCATCTGCTGGCGTAGGTCCAGTGTGTTTTATCAAGACCAAAGTCAGTGCAGCCGTCTACCAGGACATTTTAGAGCACTTCATGCTTCCCTCTGCCGACAAGCTTTTCAGAGATGGAATTTTTATTTTCCAGCAGGACTTGGCACCTGTCCACACTGCTAAAAGTACCAATACCTGGTTTAATAACCACAGGATCACTGTGCTTGATTGGCCAGCAAACTCGCCTGACCTTAACCCCATAGAGAATCTATGGGGTATTGTCAAGAGAAAGATGAGAGACACCAGGCCCAACCATGCAGACAAGCTGAAGGCTGCTATCAAAGCAACCTGGGCTTTCATAACACCTCTCCAGTGCCACAGGCTGATTGCCTCCATGCCACATTGATGCAGTCATTCATGCAAAAGAAGCCCCAACCAAGTATTGAGTGCATTTACTGTACATACTTTTCATTTGGCCAACATTTCTGTGTTTAAATTTTTTTTTACAGTTGGTCTAATATAATAATCTAATTTTCTGAGACACTGAATTTTGGGTTTTCCTTGGCTGTAAGCCATAATCATCAACATTAACAGAAATAGACACTTGAAAGGCCTTCATTCGGCGCATGCGCAGTGATGAAGCCGGGAGCCCGGCGGCCAGCGGCACTCACTGCGCCGAATGAAGGCCGCACGGCGCAGGCGCGGGATCTGCAGCGCGGACAGGGCCGGCAGCAGATAGAGCGAGCTGCCTGGCCCTGTCCATCACAAGAAAGTAGGCGTACCTATAGGTGGGGAAACGGCGATACTAGGTGCAGGGTTACCGCCCCTTGCACCTAGTAATGGTTCATTTGCATATTACTAAAGTCGATTTTTTACAAAAACGGGGACTGCAATCAGAGAGTGAGTAACACTTTGGGCATCAGGTGACATTTGCACATTGCAAATGTCATCCTGTTTTATATGCCCAAAACTGGTGACAGAAACCCTTTAAACAGAACCCTGAGACTATCTCAGAGCAGGTGCATTTATACGGAGACTTGATTACACACAGGTGGATTCTATTTATCTTCATCAGTCATTTAGGACAACATTGGATCATTCAGTGATCCTTAATGAACTTCTGGAGTGAGTTTTCTGAACTGAAAGTAAATGGGCCGAATAATTTTGCACGCCCAACTTTTCAGTTTTATTATTACAAAAAAAGTTTAAATGATCCAATAAATTTCGTTCCACTTCACAATTGTGACCCACTTGTTGATTCTTCACCAAAAATTTAAAAGGTTATATCTTTTTGTTTGAAGCCTGAAATGTGGCAAAAGGTTGAAAAGTTCCAGGGGGCCGAATACTTTCGCAAGGCACTGTATGCATATTGGGTGGTTTATATTTTTTGCTCCAGATAGTAATAAAAAATTTTTTACACTTGGTTTATTTATGGCATTTGCAACTGTGTGGTGCATCTATAAGTGCATGTGTATATGTAATACTTTTGACATCATATGCATGCATCCGCTTCCTTTTATAGGAGGTAAGCAGGCCTATAGGTTTTGGATGAGGTAGTTGGTAATGGGAATATTAATAATACATAACATAGGATAAATGGATTTTTTTTGTGTGTGCATAATTACACTATTCACTTGTGTCACATTTATTATATACTCATTAATTTTTTGGGTATTCTTATATATACATTTTATTTACAATTTTTATTTTTTCTGTTTTTTTTTTCTTTTTTCTTTCCTTTTTTCTAACCTTTTTCATTAACTATTATGTGATTATATAATTCACTAGTTTTTGATCATGTTATGTTTATATTTATTTTTATTCTTATTTTTATATATTTTATATATTTTATAGTTTTTGCAATTTTAATATGTTTGATTATGAATTGTGATCATGTCACCTGTGATTTTTATTAGTCATCATGTCACTTTTTCACGTAATTCACTTGTTTTTGATTATGTCACTTTGATTCCTCTATTATAACATTTATTTTTTATTATTCTTTCTTATTTGTGTCACTTTTTATAGTTGTTTGACTTTTGATCATGCTATTCGTGATTCTGATATTTATATAGTGTTATTATTATGCATATCTATATATTTCCTACTGCATATGAATTGGTTTCCTTTTCCCCTATCTTTTTTATAAATGCCAGGCCTGCCCATGCGCTTTTGTATGCTGCCGGTATCTCTTCACGATGTAGATTACATCGCGGGCTGTGCCTGTGCCATCTCATGACCAGTAAAGGTCACGTGATCTTATCACGAGAACACCATCATGAGATTCTGAGTTGATCATGTGGGATAACATGTGATCACGTAGGGCGGAATGGCCCCTTCTACACGGGCTTCATGTTTGCACCTCAGCTATAATTGATCAGGTTTTAATTAAAATACGTGGAGCATTTTCATTGGTTTTTGAGTGTATAAAATGTGTGTCCCTCGGTGATGACGCCACCCCCAAAAAAAGGTACGCCGAAAAGCGCGTCGGGTTGGAGCCACCCCGGATGTGATACACAATGGGTAATCATTGTTTGACAAAAAGCGTAATATAGAGCATTAAAAAATCATATGCACCTCAAAATAGTATAAAAAAACTGTCATCTTATCACATAGTTTCCAAAATGGGGTCACATCTGATACAAAAAAATTTAAATTTTGAAATGTGTCACAAGAAAACAATCGCAGAATGGCTTGGATAAATAAACATGTTCCAAACTTATTACCACATAAAGTGACGCATGTCAGATTTAAAAAAAAAATGGCTTAGGCAGGAGGGTGAAAACTGGCCCAGGGTAGAAGGGGTTAAAAAAGCTTCATGCTGATATTGCACATACTTATTATTGGATCCAAGAGAAGATAGGTCTTCACTTTATCGACAATCAAGTTCAAGCTTTACTCGATTATTGGACACTAGTATGATTTTTACATCCAGCTGATCAGAAATATACTTTTTTTTCTCCTTTGTGAATAGCTCATTTTCACTATATACTTATTTCATCTGCTATGCTGAGACAGCTGTGTACTGCAGATAATGAGGGATAAAAGAATAACCCAACAAAAGCTGTAGGGGTATTCCGGTAAACCAGGGGCGTTGCTAGGGTCTCAAAAGATCCGGGGCCCAAGCCCCAATGAATATGGCTCTCAGTTCCATAATGGAAGCGTTCACTAGTATTCGCTTTATAAGACGCACAGCAATTTTCACCCTATATTTGGGAGGAAAAAAGTGCATCTTATAAAGCTAAAAATATGGTACATTCTGTTGATTCCAGCCCTTCCTCACAGATTTACACCCCATAAACAGTTCTTCACCCTCATGGACCCAGAATACACTCCATGCCCCCTCCCCTCACACAATGAGTTCCCCTCACTCAAAGCATCTAAAAGTATTAAAAACCAAAAGCGCGGGATTTCTCTTCAGGCGCGCTTTCCACCAGCGAAGATTGGTGAAAGCACCCTGTTCTGTAAATAAGCCTCAGCCTGTACTAGGCTTCCAGGTTCATTGTTAGTATACCCCAGTTCAGGCCACTAGGTGGCAGCAGTGAACTGTGATATAATGATTTCAATACAGACTAATGGAGCAATTTACATCTGATGATTGTAAGTTGTGGTCCACTTAGGGGACTTAAAAAGTAAAAAAATAAAAAAAAAGTTTTGAAAATATTTTAAAAAACCTAAAATCACCCCATTCCCCACACAAAACAAGAAAAAAATGGCATTATAGGCATGCAAAAACACCCATACTTTTAAAATATTGAAAAAATGTTTGCCTATATGGTGTAACAGAACACTTTATCTCCCAAGAAAATTGAATAAAAAGTAATAAACACACCCTAAAATGACAGGCTGTGTACTTAAGCTTTATTTTCAAAATTTCCTGGGTGGATTTGAACTCACAACCTAATACATTACAGTACAGTATTAAGTCAATGGTGAAAAAACTCATAGAAGTTTCTCTGATATTGAAAAACCTTCTAAGAGGCTCTCTTGCATTATACAAGAGAAACTTCTATGAGGTTTTTCAACATTGGCTTAACACTGAGCTCCATAGCCCAGTGGTTAAGGTACTTGCCTGTAATGTAGAAGGTTGTGAGTTCAAATACCCACAGAAGTATTTTAAAATTTCGGGGCAGTGGTAGATTGATTCGGGCCCCTGGCCCCGGATAAAAAGCCCTAGCGACGCCCCTGCAGTAAACTAACTTAATTTTTTAAAAACTGCGTTAAGGCTGCAAGCTGTGACCCAACCAGAACCCATACCTATACATATAACCAGAGCTTCATTTTACCTTGCAATCCATTTGTCTAGCTCCTGTGTGAGCCTGCAACACACCGAGAGTACCATGGCTCCTGATCTTCCCTCACAATCCCCACAACTTCTAGATTTCCTGCTGTGAGTGTTGATGTTTATTGATTGGCTGCCTGATATAGAGTCCAGTCATGCCCCCTCTACTCAGTAATCAGCAGCACACTAACATTTAGCTAGAGAATTGATAGCAACAAACTGAGCATGCGTGACCTAACAAAGGCTCAGAAGGTCGATGCCATGGTAATTTATGAGGAAACACAGTGGGTAGCAGAGGAAGAATACTACCTTTATAACTACTGAACGGTAAATATGTGAAATTGACATTATATTAGGTAATTATTGATGATGAATTAGTCTAAAACAGGGGTGGCCAACCTTACAGACACAAAGAAAACAAAAACGTATGTTTACCAGGAGCCACAAGCTATACACTTACATATGAGTCACCGTATTTTTCGCCCTATAAGATGCACCTAGGTTTTATTGGAGAAAAATAAGAAAAAAAATATTTTTAATCTGATCTGAGGTCTGATGAAAAATATTTTTTTCTTATTTTTCATTAGCAGAGAAAAAAAAATAAAAAATATATTTTTCATCTGACCTCAGATCAGACTCCAAAATAAGATCCCCAATCCTCATCAGACCTCCAAATCAGACTCCTAAATTAAGATTCCCAATGCTCAGATCAGACAACACAAATCCCCACCCCCCCATGCTCAGATTAGAACCTCTCATGCTTGGATTAGGCCCTTATGCTCAGTTCTATAATAAAAAAAAAAATTTCCTCCCTCTCCTGATCGGGCACCTGCTACTCTGTAGGTCTCACACGCTCTCCACTGTGACCTGATCCGGACAACATCAGGTCATAGTTCACGTCTCCGCGCAGGGGAGCACCCAGGAATTTTTTCTAGGGGGGGTCCGAAAAGAAAAAGGGGTGTGGAGTCTTGTGGGTGGGGCTATTTTTCTCCACGCCCACATACATTAAAGACACAATAGCAGAGTAAAGTTGCGGTGCGCTACGCGCGCCGCGGCGGAAAATAGGCCCCGCCCATTATTAAAAGCCCCTCCCATATCTAATAGACCACTCCCAACAAACACTAAAGCAGAAATGATATAGTTGAGGCCCAGTTCTATACATCATATGGAGAGGGGAGGACGTGTCCTGGCTGCACTGCCTGCTTCACATTATACAATATACAACAGCAGGCTACACACAGCCAGGAAGATCCTCCACTCTCCTCCCTCCCCAGATCCTGCTCCAGGCCTGAGCGTCCCCCCCCACCATCTGCCACCTGCCTGTGCCCTGCTGACCCCCTTTGGTCATCCTCACCCAGCTCTGAATCCTCCTTCTGTAAATGGCAGAGGGAGGAGCCGGAGCATCGCCTCTCCTACACAGCGCCCCACATACCTCGTACATCCAGTGGTGTCTGCTCTGTTGTAGACGTTCTCTTTCCTCATCTTCTCCATTAGGACCAGACCGCCATGAAGATTTTTCAGCCATCTCTCGTCTCTGCAGAGATACAAACAGACATTAGTTTCCCACATTTCCATCATCTTTACATCTTCTGAACACCTCATCCTGCCACCCCCAATACTATACTGCAGAAACTGTCCCCTGAAAAATACTACTACCACACAGATAGTGCCCCCTTTATTAATTATTGGCACACAGTGTTCTAAAAAATAACTGCGTCTAGACTAATGATATTATGCCAGGGTGCCCCCCAAAAGTAACAGTGCTCCCCAAAATCCCACCAATAGAAATAATTATCTGCCAGACCACACTTAGTAGTAATAATGTCCCCATAGTGCCCATACTAGACATCATGTTCCCCATAGCCCCCCAGTAGTAGTAAAGCTCACAATAATACCACAGCTTAGTGCTCGCAGTTGAGCTAATATCCCAATAATGTATACCAGTATAAAGTGCCCCAGTAAATGCCCTCATAGTGCTCCTCTCCCCCATAGTGTTCCCCATAATATGCCAGTAAAAAATGCCCCTTCTTACTGCCCCATCACATGCCCCTATAGTGCTCCTCTCCCCCATAATGTGCCAGTAAAAATTGCCCACTTAGTGCCAGATGCCATAGTGCCCCCTATAAAGTACCAGTATAAAATGCCCCTTTAGAGCCACCAGATGACCCCATAGTGCCTGCAAATGATGCCCCTATAGTGCTGCTCTGCCCTATAGTACCTCCCATAATGTGACAGAAAAAAATTACCCCTTAGTGCCAGATGCCATAGTGCCCCCCCATAATGTGGCAGTAAAAAAGTGACTCTTTAGAGCCACCAGATGCCCCCAAATGAGGCCCCTATAGTGCCACCACATGCCCCATAGTGCCAATCTCCTCTATCGTGCCCCCTATAATGTGCCAGTAAACAAAATGCCCCTTTAGAGCCACCAGATGCCCCCATAGTGCCCCCAAATTATGCCAATATAGTGCCAAATGCCAGTAAGGAAATGGCACAGTACAGGGCAGGGAGGCACGGTACAGGACAGGGGGGCACGGTACAGGCAGGAGGCAAGGTACAGGGCAGGAGGCAAGGTACAGGGCAGAAGGCATGGTACAGGGGCAGAAGGCATGGTACAGGGCAGGAGGCAAGGTACAGGGCAGGAGGCATGGTACAGGGCAGGAGGCATGGTACAGGGCAGGGAGGCACGGTACAGGGCAGGAGGCATGGTACAGGGCAGGAGGCATGGTACAGGGCAGGAGGCATGGTACAGTGCAGGGCGGCACGGTACAGGGCAGGGCGGCACGGTACAGGGCAGGGCGGTACGGTACAGGGCAGGGCGGTACGGTACAGGGCAGGAGGCATGGTACAGGGCAGGGCGGTACGGTACAGGGCAGGGAGGCACGGTACAGGGCAGGGAGGCACGGTACAGGGGCAGGAGGCATGGTACAGGGCAGGAGGCATGGTACAGGGCAGGAGGCATGGTACAGGGCAGGAGGCATGGTACAGGGCAGGAGGCATGGTACAGGGCAGGAGGCACGGTACAGGGCAGGAGGCACGGTACAGGGCAGGAGGCACGGTAACTGGGCAGAAAGCATGGTACAGGGCAGGAGGCAAGGTACTGGGCAGAAAGCATGGTACAGGGCAGGGTTGTCACGATACCAGAATTTTGAGTTCGATACCGATACGATACCTCGCCAAAATAAAGAAGAACCTGAGGTCTGATGGGGGCACGAGACGCCGATCCCTAAACATCACTGTGTTTATTATTCCTGTACAGTGACATCACTGTGTGTATTATCTCTGTACTGTGACATCACTGTGTTTATTATCCCTGTACTGTGACATCACTGTGTTTATTATCCCTGTACTGTGACATCACTGTGTTTATTATCCCTGTACTGTGACATCACTGTGTTTATTATCCCTGTACGGTGACATCACTGTGTTTATTATCCCTGTACTGTGACATCACTGTGTTTATTATCCCTGTACAGTGACATCACTGTGTTTATTATCCCTGGACTGTGACATCACTGTGTTTATTATCTCTGTACTGTGACATCACTGTGTTTATTATCCCTGTACTGTGACATCACTGTGTTTATTATCTCTGTACTGTGACATCACTGTGTTTATTATCTCTGTCCTGTGACATCACTGTGTTTATTTTCTCTGTCCTGTGACATCACTGTGTTTATTATCCCTGTACAGTGACATCGCTGTGTTTATTATCCCTGTACTGTGACATCGCTGTGTTTATTATCCCTGTACAGTGACATCGCTGTGTGTATTATCCCAGTGCAGGAAGAGGTAAGTGGTCTGTGTTTGTTTTCTATTTTTCAGGGTCGGGAATGCAGAGGACTACGTCGGATTCGGTGGACTACGTCGGACCAGCTTGTTTTTTTTTTTTAATAAAATGGTCAAACAGGGGTCTGGGGGAGTGTTTATTTCAATAAAATGTTTTATACTTGTGTGTGTGTATTTTTTTTTACAATACTACAGTTTTAGTAATTATGGCTATCTACAGACGGCCCTGATTACTAATACCGGGCTTAGTGCTTGCCGGTATGGCAGGCCAGCACTAACCCCAACATCTATTACCTCGGCACCCACCACCACCAGGGGTACCGGGAAGAGCCGGGTACCCGCAGGACCGGACCTTCTAAATTGAGGGTCTGGCTCTGGGGCGGCTGCAGGCTGGTACCATTAGGCTGGGAAGGGGCAATAACCGTGTCCCTTCCCACCCTGGTAGTGCCAGGCTGCAGCTGCTGGTTGTATCTGGCTGGTGAAGGAAAAAAGGGGGGGACCCCACGCCATTTTTTTTTAAAATAATGAAATTTTTGAAAAAAAAATGGCATGCGGTCCCCCCCTTTTTTCCTTCACCAGCCAGATACAACCAGCAGCTGCAGCCTGGCACTACCAGGGTGGGAAGGGACACGGTTATTGCCCCTTCCCAGCCTAATGGTACCAGCCTGCAGCCGCCCCAGAGCCAGACCCTCAATTTAGAAGGTCCGGTCCTGCGGGTACCCGGCTCTTCCCGGCACCCCTGGTGGCGGTGGGTGCCGAGGTGATAGATGTTGGGGTTAGTGCTGGCCTGCCATACCGGCAAGCACTAAGCCCGGTATTAGTAATCAGGGCCGTCTGTAGATAGCCGTAATTACTAAAACTGTAGTATTGTAAAAAAAAAAAATACACACACACAAGTATAAAACATTTTATTGAAATAAACACTCCCCCAGACCCCTGTTTGACCATTTTATTAAAAAAAAAAAAAAAAAAAGCTGGTCCGATGTAGTCCTCTGCATTCACGACCCTGAAAAATAGAAAACAAACACACAAACACAGACCACTTACCTCTTCCTGCAGTGGGATAATACACACAGCGATGTCACTGTACAGGGATAATAAACACTGATGTCACCGTACAGGGATAATAAATCTCAGATCAACACATTGTGCCCCCATCAGACCTCAGATCAGCGTCTTGCGCCCCCATCAGACCTCAGATCAACACAATGTGCCCCCATCAGAGCTCAGGTCAGCGTCTTGTGCCCCCATCAGACCTCAGATCAGCGTCTTGTGCCCCCATCAGACCTCAGATCAGCGTCTTGTGCCCCCATCAGACCTCAGATCAACAAAATGTGCCCCATCAAAGCTCAGGTCAGCGTCTTGTGGCTCTATCCGACCTCAGGTCAGCGTCTTGTGCCCCCATCAGAGCTCAGGTCAGCGTCTTGTGCACCCATCAGACCTCAGGTCAGCGTCTTGTGCCCCCATCAGACCAGCGTCTTGTGCCCCCATCAGACCTCAGATTAACACAATGTGCCCCCATGTGCCCCCCTCAGACCTCAGATCAGCCCACCCAGCCACTTTAAAAAATCATACTTACCTGTTCTGGCCGCCGCTGTCCTCAGGTTCCCCGCTCCACTCTCTTGCCTGCCGGCGCTCACTATGACCTGACGCTGCGTCAGGTCATAGCGTCAGGTCATAGTGCGCACCAGGGAAGAAGGTGGAGCGCGGAACCAGTGAGGACAGCGGCGGCCAGAACAGGCAAGTATGATTTTTTTTTTAAGTGGCTGGGACCTGGGTGGGCTGATCTGAGGGGGGCGCGGGGCCCCTGGCAGTGCGGCAGATATTAGAACATGGCAACCGCATCAAAGTGATGCGCACGCCATGTTCTAAGTATCGGATGGCAAGAAAACTCGGTATCGAGCTTCGGTACCACACTAGGTACCGAAACCGTACCGAGTTTTCGATATATCGTGCAACCCTAGTACAGGGCACGGTACAGGAGGCATGGTAAAAGACAAGGGCACAGTACAGGGCAGGGCGGCACGGTACAGGGCAGGGGGGGCACAATACAGGGCCGGGGCGACACGGTACAGAGCAGCACAGTACAGGGCAGGGGGGGCACAATACAGGGCAGGGGGGCACAATACAGGGCAGGGGGCACGGTACAGGGCAGGGGGGGCACAATACAGGGCAGGGGGGCACAATACAGGGCAGGGGGGGCACAATACAGGGCAGGGGGCACAATACAAGGCAGGGGGGGCACAATACAAGGCAGGGAGGGGGCACAGACTCACCATTTTCGGCTGGCCGGATGGCTGTTCCGGCGGGAGCGAGGTCCGGCTGGATGGCTGTTCTGCCCGGTGGAAGGACTGGCCGGGCAGCCAGTCACATGGGGCTCTGGAGCGGGGGCTTGAAATGATTGGTGGAGAAGCAGCTTCCTCCCTCTGCTTCTCCACCAATCAGATACGACATTACATCAGCGCAGAGGAGAGGTAGGAGAAAAACCTCTCTCCCCTCTCCTCTTTAGCGCTGCTGCCGCCCGCAAAACGAACCAGGGCCGCGCCGCCTGTGGCGATTGCGGTGCGGCCCTGAGGTATTAAAAAAAAAAAAAAATTTCTTTATGGTTCTAGGGGGGGTCCAGACCCGCTGGACCCCCCCTGTAGGTGCGCCCCTGTCTCAGCGTACCACGTTCTGGCACTGTGTGCATCAGGAAATAGTGCAGAGCAAGCTGGAGCTGCAGAGTAGCAACGGTATCTGATCAGTAAAGGAGATCTGAGCATGTGGTGGAGAGTGAGCCAGCCTGCTTCCTGGCTCCACAGCTAGAACCACACTTGAAGAGGCAAAGAGCCACATATGGCTCAAGAGCCACAGGTTGGCCACCCCTGGTCTAAAACATAAGTTATATTTATAGTAACCGGAAATACCCGTTTAAGGAATAGGTTAAAGGGGTTCTTTAGAAATTAACAAAAAATAAAATTACTAAAAATACTTAAATATTACTTTATTATAAATATATTACCTTTCATTAGTTATAATGGCTCATTTTGTCTAGGGAGCAATCAGAATGATGAATGCAGTCTCCACTACCACAGTAGTACTTCAGCTGTCTCCACATGAACTCCATTCCTACAGAGATTCATCTAAAGTTCTTATCAGCTGTACTCCCTGACTGGAGGAGCAGAGAGGAGGCTAAGGCAGCTTTTCAGCTCAGTGTTGTGAAGTAACTGTCCTCCTGTGTGATTAGGACAGTTTTGTGTGTACTAATAGGACGGCGGCCATTTTATTTCTCCTAATTATTGCTCCCTAGACAAAATGAGCCATTATACCTAATGAAAGGTATTTGGGAATATATTTATACTAAAGTAAATTTAAGTATTTTAATTTTTTTAATTCCTGGAGAACCCTTTTAAATATAGTAGCAAAACGTTGGTACAATTTACAGAATTATACCCAAGCCAGTGATGATTGTCGCAAGGCCTATTCTGAATATAAACTACAGCAATCAGAAGTAGATAGAGAAGGGGTTATTCAGGCAATGAACTTAGTGGATCTTTAGTTTGAAAAACTGAAATCTCATTATTGTGCCAATAGGGACATTTATTTCTTTAAAGAGGACCTGTCACCACTCCTGACATGCCTGTTTTAATAGCTACCTGTATTCACCATGTAATAAAAATTCTGGAGCATCTATTCTTATGACTCTATGTTGTGCCATTTCTTTATTATTTCAACTAGAAGTAATGAATGAATTGCTAGCAGTCTGCAGTAAGGATACAGAGGAGTGTTAACCAGTTGAGGGTGTGTCCCCACACAGTCTCACTCTATCCAGTCAGTGCTGCCATTATGAGATTGTGCACGTACACACCCCCAAGCGGACGCCATGTTTAAAGAACCTACCAGTGCCGTACATGTACAGTGCTGGTAGTGAAGGGGCATAATTTCCGAATAAGCTGTTTTTACCTTGTCTGTCTCCGGAGCATTTATTTCCAAAGAGAAAGTGGACAAGGTTCTAAAGGAAGATTTAGGGCTGTTTTTACCTGACCCATATAATCATATGTTGCTTCAGTATATATTAACCCTTTCATGACTAAGCCATTTTCATCTTCATGATTGCAAATCTAACATGTGTCACTTTATGTGCTATTAACTTTGGAATGCTTTTATCTATCCAAACCATTCTGATTGTTTTCTCATGACATCTCGTACTTGATATTAGGGGCAAATTTGAGTCGTTATGTTTTAACTTTATATTATGAAAAATCATCAGAACATTTGGAAATTGTCCTACGGCAGCACACACATAGGGGTTAATGACTCATTAACTGCTGGATAGAAGAGACACAGTTTAATTAGCAGTTTAAACAGTTAAACAATTAACTCCAGTATAAATTAACTCCAAGGGAAACACCCCTCATATTTTTTTGTCTCTTTAACCTTGGATAGAAGTGTACCTACTAATGAACCCTATATACAGAGAGAGTTCTCTGTCCCTAAGGTTCCATATTGGGTGATGTGCCGTTCCTGTATACCCTTAATGGGATCCCTCAGTTTGCAACCTCTCACCCTGTGCTGTATACAGGCTGTGCCTGTCCCTCGGCTATTAACCCCTGTGGGGTGAATAAGCGGAGATGGTGTGGATTGAGGCTAGGAGGGCTTGCTTTCATCCACGTGTATGGGATCCTGTATATCTCCTGAGACTTATGTGTGCCGCGAGGAAGGGGTTCTGGCCACTCGGATACTTGGTGTACCAAGATGGAGACAGCGGTGGTGTCAAGGGATCCTCTGCGTATGTGCAAGATGGATGCGGTGCTTTCCCCGTTCTGCGTATGCCCAGGACAATGCAAATCACGCGAGATCTCGCAAAGTTTAAATAGTTGCCATGCTCTGCTGGGCAGCGGAACCCTCTCTGGCTGTAAAGTATCGTTTGTTACTGCTCTCCGTCCTCTGTTTGTCTCATTATATTTTTTTGTTGGCAGATGGATTCTCCTTAGCATTCGGGAAAAAGGAAACGCAAGTCCAACCACAATATATGTGCTCATTGCCAACATCCAATGCCTGAAGATTGGGATCAGTCTCTGTGCTCTGCTTGTATGCCTGCTGAAACTCTCATGTCTCAAACACCTAGTTTTCTCTTCTGGTTCAAGGAACAACTATCTGAAACCTTTGCTGAAATGAAAGCTGCTTTTTCTGCTACTAAATCTAAAAATAAGAAGAGTCTTATTTCTCTGGTTCCTGAGGACTCCTCAGACAGCTCAGAATATTCAGAGGGGGAAGTGCTCCCTCTTTCTTCTGATCATGATGTGTCCATGGAAAATATGTATTTATTAAACAAAGAAAAAAATCCTACATTGATTAACCTCTTAAGAACCCTTGACGTAAATGTACTTCATGACTGGCCATGATTTAAGGACCAGTGACGTACATGTACGTCACAGGGTCCGTGGGCAGCTGGGAGGCGATCGCTGGGGAATCGGGGCACCATCCCTGCACTTACCGGCAGGCATCCATGGTGCATACCCGCCCCACTGCCGCTTCAAGCGCTGTGATTGGCCGATCAATGAAGACCGGCACATTGCAGTACTGGTAAGCAGCGGGGCAGGTCGGAAGGGGTCAGGGGGAGGTGGCCGGTGCTGAATCAGTCAGCATCTGTCACCTCCTAGGTGAGGCAGGGGACACCAGCATTTGGCATCCCCTGCCAGCACTGCGATTGGCTGGAACAACGCTCCAGCCTTGGCAGCGCTATAGCTGCACAGGAAAGGGCAGAACCTCCCTGCATGCAGCCATTCTAGCTTGTGACTGCATGCAGAGAGGTTCTGTGCTTTTCTGTGCTGCTGTTGGCTTGCTGAGACTTGTGGTGCACCACCCCTGCGATATTCCTGCGCTTCCTGCTGTAAGAAGAAGAACATCTGGATTGCTGCACTGATTTTTTTTCATTTGCAGCTATTCCAGATCCCTAAACCACCCTCCATCCCCGTCCCTTCCCATCTCCCCGTCTTTTTTTTTTACAGACGTCATTTGGTCCATGCGCTTTTTTTTTTGGTAATTTTTTTTTTTTTTTTTTTTTTACAGCTCTGCACCACTTTTTCAGCATTCGAGCTGTGACCACCAAGTGCTTTTTAGTGCATACCTACCTGATCAGCACCTGGGGATTATTCTTTACACTTTTTTTTTGCCAATTTTTCCTTTTTTTGGTTCAAAAAGAAGAAATTGTAGTTAGGGTTTTATATAAATATACAGTGGGGAAAAAAAGTATTTAGTCAGCCACCAATTGTGCAAGTTCTTCCACTTAAAAAGATGAGAGAGGCCTGTAATTGACATCATAGGTAAACCTCAACTATGAGAGACAAAATGAGAAAACAAATCCGGAAAATCACATTGTATGATTTTTAAAGAATTTATTTTCAAATTATGGTGGAAAATAAGTATTTGGTCACCTACAAACAAGCAAGATTTCTGGCTCTCACAGACCTGTAACTTCTTCTTTAAGAGGCTCCTCTGTCCTCCACTTATTACCTGTAGTAATGGCACCTGTTTGAACTTGTTATCAGTATAAAAGACACCTGTCCACAACCTCAAACAGTCACACTCCAAACTCCACTATGGTGAAGACCAAAGAGCTCTCGAGGGACACCAGAAACAAAACTGCAGACCTGCACCAGGCTGGGAAGACTGAATCTGCAATAGGCAAGCAGCTTGGTGTGAAGAAATCAACTGTGGGAGCAATAATTAGAAAATGGAAGACATACAAGACCACTGATAATCTCCCTCGATCAGGGGCTCCACGCAAGATCTCACCCCATGGGGTCAAAATGATCACAAGAACTGTGAGCAAAAATCCCAGAACCAAATGGGGGGACCTAGTGAATGACCTGCAGAAAGCTGGGACCAACGTAACAAAGGCTACCGTCAGTAACACACTACGCCCCCAGGGACTCAGATCCTGCAGTGCCAGACGTGTCCCCCTGCTTAAGCCAGTACATATCCGGGCCCGTCTGAAGTTTGCTAGAGAGCATTTGGATGTTCCAGAAGAGTATTGGGAGAATGTCATATGGTCAGATGAAACCAAAGTAGAACTGTTTGATAGAAACACAACTCGTCGTGTTTGGAGGAGAGTGAATGCTGAGTTGCATCCAAAGAACACCATACCTACTGTGAAGCATGGAGGTGGCAACGTCATGCTTTGAGGCTGTTTCTCTGCAAAGGGACCAGGATGACTAATCTGTGTACATGAAAGAATGAATGGGGCCATGTATCGTGAGATTTTGAGTGCAGACCTCCTTCCATCAGCAAGAGCATTGAAGATGAAACGTGGCTGGGTCTTTCAGCATGACAATGATCCCAAGCACACCGCCAGGGCAACGAAGGAGTGGCTTCAAAAGAAGCATTTCAAGGTCCTGGAGTGGCCTAGCTAGTCTCCAGATCTCAACCCCATAGAGAACCTTTGGAGGGAGTTGAAAGTCCGTGTTGCCCAGCGACAGCCCCAAAACATCACTGCTCTAGAGGAGATCTGCATGGAGGAATGGGCCAACATACTGTACCAGCAACAGTGTATGCCAACCTTGTGAAGACTTACAGAAAACGTTTGACCTTTGTCATTGCCAACAAAGGATATATAACAAAGTATTGAGATGAACTTTTGTTATTGACCAAATACTTATTTTCCACCATAATTTGCAAATAAATTCTTAAAAAATCAGACCATGTGATTTTTCTGGATTTGTTTTCTCATTTTGTCTCTCATAGTTGAGGTCTATGTCACGGGGGAGACAAGGGAAAGTGTGCCCTGTACTGAAACCCACCTCTTTCCCTACCTACTTACAGTTGGAGCCCTAAGCGGCAACACCGTAACTTGGCGGCGTTCCCTATACTGCGTAAGTGCACAGGGAGGGAAAGGGATACACAGGGAGAGACCAAACACAGACAGTACAAACACAATAACAGAATGGTAAACTAGCCGGGTCAAATACAGGAGGTCACATCACATACAAAGGGTCAAGCAAAGAATAGTCAAAGTCCGAGTCCAAAATCCGAAATACCAAAATATCCAATACAGCAAGGTCACACACAGCACTGATCAAAGGGAGAAGACTAATCACAGGCACTGAATGAGGAAGTTGCCATCTTTAAATAGCCCGCCCAGGATCATGTGATGTGGCCAGCATCACATGACCTGAGGCGGAGCAAGCTGTCAAAACAATATGTAAAGTAGCCATGTGGTGTGATCAGCACCACATGGCTAAACCCAAACAGAGAATTAACTGATGAAGTGCTGGCTGACCAGACCAGCACTTCAATTCCCTACTGCTCGTCTCTAGGGGGGGCGGAGAGGTCCGGCGACGCCTTGCAGAGGGAGGGCGACGTCGGCCTCCCATGACAGGCACTGCATGAGGGAAGCGCGCCGCCTGCTTCCCATGACAGTACCCCCCCCTTCACGAGGGGCCACCGGACCCTTACCAGCGGGAGCCGGTTTATCAGGATGCTGCAGATGAAATTTCCTGATAAGCGAGTCTGCATGCATCCTGGTCAACGGTACCCAAGATCTGTCCTCTGGCCCGAACCCCTTCCAATGCACAAGATACTGGAAGGAGTTTCGGACCTTCCTTACGTCAACGATCCTAGCAACCTCATGCTCCATTTGTCCCGCCACCTCAACCGGAGGTGGAGACTGTTCCTCAGGACCAACAGGAGCAACATAATGTTTAAGCAGGGAAATATGAAATACGTTATGTATGCGCAGCGAGACGGGTAAACCCAACTTAAAAGACACTGGATTAATCACCTTGGTGATTTTATATGGCCCAATGAAGCGAGGCGCAAACTTATACGATGGTACCTTCATGTGTAAATTCTTAGTGGACAACCAAACTTTGTCCCCCAACTTAAAATCGACACCCTTAGAGCGTCTCTTATCAGCCTTAGCTTTTTGTATCTCTTGGGCCTTTTTCAGGTTCAATTGAACCTGTGCCCAAACTGTGCACAGTTCCTGAGAAAAAACATTGACCTCTGGGACAACAGAAGTAGATGAGGAAAAAGAACCAAAACGCGGATGAAAACCCATGTTACAAAAGAACGGCGATACCCCAGAGGATTTATTTACATGGTTATTAATGGCAAACTCAGCCAGAGACAGGTATCTGGCCCACACATGCTGGTTATCTGCCACATAGCACCTGAGAAACTGCTCAGCAGATTGGTTAAGACGCTCAGTCCTGACCGTTGGTCTCTGGATGAAAGGCCGACGAAAAGGACAGAGAAATGCCAATCTTATGACAGAAGGCCCTCCAGAACTTGGACACAAACTGCACCCCCCTGTCAGAAACAATATTCTCAGGAATACCATGCAGTTTAACAATGTGGTCCATAAATACAGAAGCCAAGACCTTAGCAGATGGTAGTTTACACAACGGAATAAAATGACACATCTTGCTGAATCTGTCAACCACAACTAAAATCACAGTTTTACCCTCAGAAGCAAGGCAAATCCGTTATGAAATCCATGGACAGATGTGACCATGGTCTACTGGGTATAGGTAATGGATGTAGCTCACCATAGGCCGAGTCTTGGGATTTTTGGACCTGGCACAAGTGTTACACGCAGTTACAAAAGCTGAACATCTCTGGAAATCGATGGCCACCAATAATGCCTAGAGACTAACTCCTTAGTGGCATTGATACCAGGAATGTCCACATAATGCAGAGTTATGGCACTCACCCAGCAGTCGCAAACGCAAATGAGCCGGCACAAATAATTTGTCATTGGGGTACCAGTGGGAGCCAGATGTTGTCCTGCCGAGATTTCAGATGCAAGATCAGAGGAGGTAGCGCCACGATGATGTCAGCCGGCAGGATGGGCTCAGGAGGAACATCAGGAGGCTGATACGCCTGAGAAGCTTCGGGATAAGGCGTCAGCCTTAATGTTCTTGCTTCCAGGTCTAAAGGTTAACACAAAAATCAAAACGAGTAAAGAACAAAGCCCACCTTGCCTGTCTAGGATTCAACCGTTTAGCGGACTCCAGAAACATAAGGTTTTTATGATCCGTGAGTACCGTAATGCGGTGTAATGCCCCTTCTAAAAAATGACGCCCACTCCTCAAATGCCCACTTAATTGCCAGTAACTCCCTATTACCAATATCATATTCCTTTCAGAAGAGGAAAACTTACGGGAGAAGAAGGCGCATGGTTTGAGATTAGTTAAGGTGGAAGACCCCTGGGACAGTACTGCCCCCACACCATCCTCAGATGCATCCACCTCAACTACAAAGGGCTTGCTCTGGTCAGGCTGGATTAACACCGGAGCATTAGTAAAACACCTCTTTAGCTTCTCGAAAGCTTCAATAGCTGCAGGGGACCAAATTAACAAGATCAGCTCCTTTGCGAGTAAGATCCGTAATTGGTTTGACCACTACCGAGAAATTCTTAATAAATTTACGGTAGAAGTTCGCGAAACCTAAAAATCTTTGGAGCGCCTTCAGGGAGGAAGGTCGCACCCAATCAAGAATGGCCTGCACTTTAGCTGGGGTCCATCTTGAAAGAAAAAGGGGTCAAAAATGTATCCCAAAAAGGCCACCTCCTGAACTCCAAAAATACACTTTTCCCCTTTAACAAATAATTTATTCTCACGTAACACCTCTAACACTTGCCTGGTGTGGGAAACGTGAGATTCCCAGTCAGCAGAAAAAATAAGGATGTCATCAATATATACGATCATAAACCTCCCAATAAAAGGTCTGAAAATGTCGTTTACAAAATTTTTGGAAGACAGCGGGTGCATTACTTAACCCAAAGGGCATCACTAAATACTCATAGTGACCCTCAGGGGTATTGAAGGCCGTCTTCCATTCATCCCCCTCTCTGATTCTGATCAGATTATAAGCCCCCTTCAAATCCAGCTTAGAAAACCAGCAGGCACCTTGGACCTGGTTCAGTAAGTCTGGAATAAGGGGCAGCGGGTACCTGTTCTTGACCGTGATTTTGTTAAGTTCTCTGTAGTCAATACAAGGCCTCAACCCTCTATCCTTCTTACCAACAAAGAAAAACCCCGCTCCCATAGGGGAAACCGAAGGCCGGATATGACCCTTGGCAAGACTTTCCTTAAGGTAGTCCCTCATGGACTGACGCTCTGGAGTCGAGAGGTTATATATGCGGCCCTTGGATACTTGGATCCCTCAATGATGTCAATGGTACAATCATATTGCCAATGAGGAGGGAGGAACTCAGTCTCGGACATGGAGAAGACGACCGAAAAATCTCTGATATACTCAGGCAAAATAAGAGACTCAGTGGTACCTCCAAACTGCCATATAGATTTGCAACATTTGTCACAGTTAACCCCCCACTTTCCAATTCACCTACCGACCAGTTGATCACAGGGTTGTGATCCTGTAACCATGGCAGACCTAAAACGAGGTCAGCAGGTAAATCCTTTAATACTAGAAAGGAACAAGTTTCGGTATGGGTAATTCCCACAGTAAAGATAACCTCAGGGGTACAAAATTCCACTCTCCCATTATTCAATGGAGTGGAATCCAGTGCGATAATCTGAATCACCTCCTTTAAAGGAACTAGCGGAATACCCACAGATTGTACAAAATCAAAATCAATAAAATTAGTGGGCAGACCCCGAATCAACAAAAGCTTTAACCAGATCCCCTGAGTTGGTTGTATGTAATGGAGATAGGTAATAAAACTTTCCTTCTTACCACCGCTGGGGTTACCTTACTTCCGGCAGAAAGCTTTTTAGAGGGCGGACGTTTCGGGCACTGCTGGAGCCAGTGGTTCATATCACCGCAGTAGAAACAGGCTCCTTTCAAGCGTCTCTGATCTCTCAAAGTTCCTCCCAGCTGCATGGGCTCCTCCGGGACCCTGGTGGGAGGTGGACTCAGAAGAGGGGTTTCAGGCAAGACAACAACTTGAGGAGTACTTGAACGTTCCCTCCGTCTCTCTCTCACCCGTCGATCCAGTTTAATAGCTAACGTCATGGTCGCCTCTAGGGTGTCAGGAGTAGGATAACTAACTAGCAAGTCCTTAAGATGGTCAGACAGCCCCACCCTAAACTGGCTTCTCAAGGCTGGGTCATTCCACCCAGAGGAGACACACCACTTTCTAAACTCAGCACAGTAATCCTCTACTGCACGGTTACCCTGCCGAATGTCCCTGAGGTGAGTCTCAGCTACCGCGGCCAAATCCGGTTCCTCATATAACAACCTAGGGCCTGAAAAAACGCCTCCACAGAAAACAGACACGGGGAGTCAGATGGCAAAGAAAATGCCCACTCCTGTGGATCCCCTTGCAGCAAGGAAACAATAATTCCTACGCGCTGCTGCTCAGAACCCGAGGAGTGTGGACGTAAACGAAAATATAATTTAACACTCTCCTTAAAGGAATGGAAAGTTTTTCGATTCCCCCAAAAACCGGTCCGGCAACTTAACATGTGGTTCAATGTTAGAACTAGGTAGGGAGGGAGCTACTGCTGGTACCGTCTGCAGCTGCTCCTGATGCTGGAGTCTCTCAGCCAGGCTCTGGATCATTTGTGCCATGCCCTGCACCTGGTCCGAGAGAACCCGCAACGGCTCCATATGGTATGGCCTGTGATTCTGTCACGGGGGAGACAAGGGAAAGTGTGCCCTGTACTGAAACCCACCTCTTTCCCTACCTACTTACAGTTGGAGCCCTAAGCAGCAACACCGTAACTTGGCGGCGTTCCCTATACTGCGTAAGTGCACAGGGAGGGAAAGGGATACACAGGGAGAGACCAAACACAGACAGTACAAACACAATAACAGAATGGTAAACTAGCCGGGTCAAATACAGGAGGTCGCATCACATACAAAGGGTCAAGCAAAGAATAGTCAAAGTCCGAGTCCAAAATCCGAAATACCAAAATATCCAATACAAGCAAGGTCACACACAGCACTGATCAAAGGGAGAAGACTAATCACAGGCACTGAATGAGGAAGTTGCCATCTTTAAATAGCCCGCCCAGGATCATGTGATGTGGCCAGCATCACATGACCTGAGGCGGAGCAAGCTGTCAAAACAATATGTAAAGTAGCCATGTGGTGTGATCAGCACCACATGGCTAAACCCAAACAGAGAATTAACTGATGAAGTGCTGGCTGACCAGACCAGCACTTCAATTCCCTACTGCTCGTCTCTAGGGGGCGGAGAGGTCCGCGACGCTTGCAGAGGAGGGCGACGTC
>ONZH01012091.1:0-19509 GCA_900303285.1 Rhinella marina | reverse complement strand
AGTGCATCTCAATAAATTAGAATATTTATCAAAAAGTTTTGGTTTTTTTCAGTAATTCAGTTCAAAAAGTGAAACACATATATTATATAGAGTCATTACAGACAGAGTGAACTTTTTCAAGTGTTTCTTTCTGTTAATGTTGATGAATTATGGCTTACAGCCAAGGAAAGCCCAAAAGTCATTATCTCAGAAAATTAGAATAATTAACCTAAAACACCTGCAAAGGATTCCTAAACGGTCCCTTAGTCTGGTTCAGTAAGCGACACAATCATGGGGAAGACTGCTGACTTGACAGATGTCCAGAAGGCTGTCATTGACACACTCCACAAGGAGGGTAAGCCACAAAAGCTCATTGCTAAAGAAGCTGGCTGTTCAGAGTGCTGGATCAAAGCATATTAATGGAAAGCTGAGTGGAAGGAAAAAGGGTGGTAGAAAAAAGGTGCACAAGCAACAGGGAGAACCGCAGCCTTGATAGGATTGTTAAGAAAAGGCCTTTCCTAAATTTGGGGGAGATTCACAAGGAGTGGACTGCTGCTGGAGTCAGTACTTCAAGAGCCACCACACACAGACGTATCCAGGACATGGGCTACAAGTGTCACATTCCATGTGTCAAGCCACTCGTGACCAATAGACAACGCCAGAAGCGTCTTACCTGGGCCAAGGAGAAGAAGAACTGGACTGTTCTCAGTGGTCAAAGGAGTTGTTCTCGGATGAAAGTAAATCAAGGTCCCAGAGTCTGGAAGAAGAGTGGAGAGGCCTCAATCCAAGCTGCTTGAGGTCTAGTGTGAAGTCTCCACCATCAGTGATGATTTGGGGAGCCATGTCATCTGTTGGTGTAGGTCCACTGTGTCTTATCAAGACCAACTCGGCGCAGCCGTTCTACCAGGAATTTTAGAGCACCTCATGCTTCCTTCTGCCGACAAGCTTTTTGGAGATGGAATTTTTATTTCCAGCAAGGACTCGGCACCTGTCCACACTGCCAAAAGTACAATACTTGGTGTAATAACCACAGTATCACTGTGCTTGATTGGCCAGTAAACTCGCCTGAGCTTAACCCCATAGAGTATCTATGAGAGACCACCAGAGCCAACAATGCAGACGAGCTGAAGGCTGCTATCAAGCAACCTGGTCTTCCATAACACCTCTGCAGTGCCACAGGCTGATCGCCTCCACAACACCTCTGCAGTGCCACAGGCTGATCGCCTCCACAACACCTCTGCAGTGCCACAGGCTGATCGCCTCCACAACACCTCTTGCAGTGCCACAGGCTGATCGCCTCCACAACACCTCTGCAGTGCCACAAGGCTGATCGCCTCCACAACACCTCTACAGTGCCACAGGCTGATCGCCTCCATGCCACGCCGCATTGATGCAGTCATTTATGCAAAGGAGCCCCAACCAAGTATTGAGTGCATTTTACTGTACATAGTTTTCATTTGGCCAACATTTCTGTGTAAAACTTTACAGTTTGGTCTAATATAATATAATATAATTTTCTGAGATAATGACTTCTGGGTTTTTCTCGGCTATAAGCCATAATCATCAGCATTAACAGAAATAAACACTTGAAAACGTTCACTCTGTCTGTAATGACTCTTATATAATATGTGTTTCACTTTTTTGAATTAAATTACTGAAGAAGAAAAAAACTTTTTAATATTCTAATTTATTGAGATGCAGTTGTACCTCCGCTGGATTATGTCCCATGCACTTACCCAGGTTAGGGACCGTCATCCAGTTGGGGGCTGTCATTTAGCACTGATCATCCAATAGGTAAGGGCAGTGGTGCGATAGGAATTTAGGGCTGCACTGTTCCTTAACTAACGTGACAACTGTCTGATTGTGCCTATACTTCTTATTAAGCATAGTCCCCTGAGATTTCTGTTGGGGATGAATATCTTAAGTAATAGAATAAATACTTAGTTTCCTTAGTAATCCTGATACTTGGATTCTCTCTTTTTCAGTACTGTCACTGTGCGTCTGGATTACCGGTGATCGGTCTGTCCTGTCTGATTTCTGCCTCGGAACTGGAAGACGCCATCATCGGCGAGGATACAAGACTCTCTGGCTCTGTGGGGCTCTTCATACAGAAAACAAACATCATCCGAGATTACCTGGAGGACCAGCTGGAAGGAAGAGAGTTCTGGCCCAGAGAGGTGAGTATAGGCTGATGGGGGTGATAGTAGTGAATTCTTCGCTGCATGACTGTGAGCAAAACTGACACTGTCTTATCTGTCCTCATCAGGTGTGGAGCAAATATGGCAAAAAACTGTCAGACTTTGCCAAGCCGGAGAACATAGTGCCGGCTGTGCAGTGCTTGAATGAACTGGTGACCAATGCTCTGCAGCACGTGCCCGATGTCCTGCTCTACCTGTCCCGACTGAGGAACCAGAGCGCGTTTAACTTCTGTGCCATCCCACTGGTGAGTGAGGAAGGAGCGGTGAAACGGCTTTCACACTACTTTGACTGCATGATTCTTCATGTCTTATACTCCAGTCACATTGAGAGGTTCGTATGATGTATTTCAGGACAGCATCCATTGATTCCAGTCTGAGTTACATCCTTCTACAGAGACACCATGTACACATACAGCATAGCATAGGCATAGACGTCTGTTCAGGCCATTTTACTCCCCTTCCATTCACCGCAGCCAGGACCAGAAGCATCCAAGTTTGCCCAGAAACAATTAGTGGGAAGAGAAGCAATAGCGGCGCAGGTCCGGAAAAGTTCACACCACCGCCGTTTATTTCTGTTGTTCTGCTCTGTTAGATGAGGAAACAAACTAAAATAACGGAAGTGCTGGATCAGGCACATAAGGATGGGTTTTCGTCATACATTAAATGTACAAAAAAAAAAGTATACATTAACGGACGCCTCGGACAGATGCCATACTGCGGCATCCGTCACCATGAAGTTCCATTGTAAAAAATAAATAAATTTTGTTTTTTTGTGTATATAGGGTCCGTTCATGCGACCGCGTGAACGGGTCCGCATCTATTCCGCAATTTTGCCAAATAGATGCGGCCCCGTTCACTTTAATTGCCGGCATGTGATTTTTGCCGAGCCGCGGCTCCGCAAGAGAAAATAGAACATGTCCTATTCTTGTCCGCAATGCATTTTGAACGGGGTGCTGGTCGGCATCCGTGGTATTGCGGATCTGCAATAAGACAGCCGTCTGAACGGCCCCAAAATGTATGACAAAAATGTGATGTGAACCCAGCCCAGCTGACAGGGAAGAAGCTGAACAGACTCCGCCGACTATGATGGGATCCGTTCCGTTTCCATTCGGGATCTGTCTTTTTACCAGACAAAAAAGTGCTGCATGTGAGGCGTTTTTGTCTGCAGCAGAGGCTCCAAAAGCAGATGTGGGCAATTGTAGGCCTATGTATTATGTATTTGTATTACTGCAACTTTCATACTGCTCTTCGGGTAAAAATACTTCTCAAAAATGGTAAGAGGAGTATTTTTACTCTTCTGGAAAAAATGTAATACGACCTCTGGATACAGCCATCCTTTTGGGGGGGGGGGCAAGGGGGTAATACTCTTGCTGCTTCTATTATAATGCATTCTCCTCGTGCCCTCAGGTCATGGCTATAGCCACACTGGCCGCCTGTTATAACAACCAGCAAGTGTTTAAGGGAGTGGTGAAGATCCGCAAGGGGCAGATGGTGACGCTGATGATGAACGCCACCAACATGCAGACGGTCAGAGCCATCATGTATCAATATACCAATGAGGTAAGTGAAGTCTTCACTGTATGTACCACCACATATGAAGAGCCACAGAGTCACTCATATCTAAAGATTGTTTTCCCAATGCTGTACTATTTGTTATCTGTCCATAGGATCAGCCATCCATATCTGATTGGGGGTGGGGGTCAATCAACTGAATAAAGCGGTCAACAGTGGTTTTGTTTCATCGGTTACCAAAGCACCGTGCATATAGTTGTGGCTGTGCCGGGTACTGCAGCTGAGTTCCACTTAGGGGATTTTTTGGGACTTGGGTATTCCCAGAATAGGTCATCGGGGGTCCCCCACCCATCAGCTGTTGTAGGCAGGTTCCGGAAACTACATAGTGGACAGAAGGCTCCTCATTGTGAAAGCCTTGGTCCACTGTGTAGTTTGTGGCAATGGCTTATTGCAGCTCAGCTGCCATTCATTCTAATGTGAGTGGACAGAACCCTTTTGCGTCTGGCTCCAACCACTTTATAGTTTCCAGGGCTGGAGACTGCCCAAATCAGATTGAGATGCAGTAGCAGCCACAGACACCGCTGTATATATATAGCTCTCTGTCTGGTACTCAAGGAACAGGATGCGGCCCCTTTATTCAGCTGATTGCTCCCCCCCCAATCAAATATTGATGGGTTATCTTAAAAATGTGACATATTACAGTTCAGGAAACCCTCTTGAATAACACACTCCTCGACAGTGAAATTGCAACAACAAGAAGGACAAACCATGAGGTTATGCAAATCGAGGAAGTAACAGGTGTCGCTAAAATCTGCAGATCAAATTTTTCAAGCACCTAGCTCCACTCTGTGGCATAAAAGCCAGATTGAAAGCAAAGTTTTTTATCCACATGAAATCTCATAAATGTGATCAAGTCGTGTGGGATGATTGTGTGATGCCTCCTGTTGATCAGCGTGCCAGTTATCATCACTTGTCACAAACTGAGAGGGACAGAATCCTTGAACTGAGAGGCCTTGGTTTACCACTCTAGCACATAGTTATGAACCTAGTCTGAGATGTCAGCACTGTTTAATGCGCTCAGACCAGGATCTGTACACCCATCTTCACTGTGCAGGCGACCTGGAGGAGACATGTGGAGGAGTGTGGGGATGACATTGTCACTGCTCTGAAACTTCAATCAAGGGGCAGGATGCGGGCGCAGCAACCATGACTTTGAGTATGCAACAGCCAGCCGCCTTGACTTGAAAGCGCTCATTAGCATACGGCTGAAGCGGGAGGAGTACTTTCTCTGCAAACATGACATACACAACCAGAGCAACAGTACCACAAGGGACAACATGCTTGATAAAAGGTAATGCATATAGTTAATTGTGGAATATCTTTGACAAGTTCCCGTTAATGTAGATTTTAGCTACTTTACAATAATTTAATCGGTTAAATTACCGAATTTTTCGCTTTATAAGACGCACCCGATGATAAGATGCACCCCAGATTTTAGAGTAGGAAAATAAGAAAAAAATATTTTTCATCAGACCCCCATAAATTTCAGGACATCACATCAGACCCCCATCAGACCTCAAATCAGCCCACTGTGCCCCCATATCAGCCCACTCTGCCCCAATCAGACCTCAGATCAGCCCTAATCAGACCTCAAATCGACCCATTGTGACCACATATCAGCCCACTGTGCCCCCATCAGACCTCAGATCAGCCCACTGTGCCCCCATCAGACCTCAGATCAGCCCCCATCAGAATAAAAAAACTCTCTTACCTCTCCTGCGCCGCAGCTCCGCTCCAAGTCCGGCCAGTGCAGCGCTGGCAGGAAAAGACAGAGGAGTGCAGGACCCGGAGCGGAGCTGCAGCGCAAAATGGTGAGTATGTTTCCCCGCTCCCGGCACCCATTACATATTAGAGAACTCTTACATAATGGAAGCACTCACTATTCGCTTTATAAGACACACTGCAATTTTTCCCCTACTTTTGGGGGGAAAAAAGTGCGTCTTATAAAGCGAAAAATACGGTACTTCATAAGACTTGGGAGCAAACACAGTACTTTTACATCAACTTCAACTTTCTTGTTCCCAAATGTCAGGCACTGGCACTGTGACGAATACCGCACCTCGCAGCCCCGCCTGACGTCAATCACGTTGAGCTCACGAGATACAGTTTAGTCACTGGTTTCAAGACGTGATATTACGCCCTCCCTGGGAGCACGTAAGGTCAGCTTGGTACAGTTTACACAGACACCTCTGGTCCACGCAAGCACAAGGAGGCCCGGGAAATGAGAAATGGTGGTTTAAGCTACCTCTGGCGTAACTTCACACTTTCTTACAACCCTGACAAGCCTAGAGGGCGTTTTCACTGCCCCAGTGAAACAGCGCCCTGTCAGCTCGGTAGACTGCCACCAATTCCTCGTTTTGATATAAGCCCGCTAACTGGATTAAATAGGGTGAGAAACCAACCTGCAGTAGCGTATAACTAGACCGAAACACGGACGTGGGGATTCGTGATCGAGATACAAGCACAGCACAAGATATATTCCTCATAGGCACAATGCCCAACACATCTACCCATTGGGTCCAGCCCTCGATTGGCTGGAACAAGGTACTGGTGCCATAAAAGGGCCAAATAGCCGTTGTCTTGCCTTCTTTCAGGAGGCTGCCTTTTTTTCCCAGAAATAGCAGCACTCGGGTGAATGGGGATGAGCTGCAATACCAGACATGGTCACAGACAGGAGTGGCGCTGTTAAAAAAAATAAAAAAAAACAACAACAATCCTTTTACTAAAAAAACAACAATGTGCCCTTTAAAAAAAAAACATGGTGTGAAAATTTAACCAGAACAACAGTATCGGGGCAAAAATACTCTTGGCTGGATCAAATAGCTGATTTAGTCTCCCCCTCTGAGTGTGGAGGTATCGGGCATCAGCTTATTCCTGTCTCCATATAGAACCAAAATGCGTTTATGAGGGGTTTGGAAAAGACCATTGTGACTCCCACCAACCACTGGTAGGAGGAAATGAACATGTCCCTACAGTAAAAAGCTGAGGGCTACGTCACACATAGGTAACTGGTTGGGTAGTTTGAGCAGAAATCTAAGGGCTCATGCACACGGCTGATTTTAAAGGGTTTTCCAACATTTTAATACTGATGACCTATCCTCTAGTCAGCAGTATTTGATTGCTGGGGGTCTGGCACCCAGGATCCCCGCCGATCAGCTGTTTTGAGAGGGCGACGGTGCTGTGGCCTTCTCCATGCTTACCAAGCATAGCTCCGTACATTGTATAGCGGCTGTGCTTGACATTGTGCTTGGTCCCGTTCACTCGCTCCTAGGCCACATAACTGATGAATGTGAGGTCACTGACCAAGGGAAACCTGCAAGAAGGTCATGGTGCTCACAGGAGTGCCACTGCCTTCTCACAGCTGATCAGTGGGCGTCCAGGGTGTCAGACCCCCACGATCCTCTGCATAGGTTATCAGTATAAAAACGTCGGAAAATCCCCTTTAAAAATAATCTTTATTTATGTAGTGCCAACATATTCAGCTGCGCTTTATAATCAGGGACATCATGTACAAGCAATTATGCATTACATAACAACTCAACAATTAAAACAAGATGAATGCGGGTCCTGCTCACAAGAGCTTACAATCTATAGGGCAGTGGAGTATACATAAGGCTGCATGAGCCATCACCAGCCGGTATCTGTAGTGCCTCTGAGTGCATGAGGTGTGGTGGATACTGTAAGATTGGGGTGGGTGTTTTGAGTGGGGAAGAGTTAGAAGAGCACCTAAAACCATGGATGTTATGAATTAACCTAATTGCTTGAGATAGGACATTCCAGAGAACTGGTGCAGATCGAGAGCAGTCTTGGAGAGGGGTGTGAGAGGTGAGAGAGTCATTGGCTGAACGAAAGCATGATTAGGGTGGTAGAAAGGCTCGACGGCATGCAGTGTGCAGGGCTGGAAGGAAACCAAGGACAGAGCCCAGGACCGCGGCGGTGAATGGGAAGACACCGGAAACAGATCACCGCAGCTACCTGCCAGATGTCGACAATAATGGAGGCGGCCAAGAAGGACAGCGCCCGCCCGAGCACAGAGGTCAGCAACCACCATTATACATACAGAGATTACTTCTCCTAACCTTTAATCAACGGGTTGCCATTTATAAAGGTTCAATAATTAGAGCAATGGCACTGCCTAGTACCCCTGTGAAGGGGAAAAGGATTGGGCATATAACCATTGACACACACTTAAAGAAGAACTCCCACAAAAATTTTTATTTCATGTCCTGCTAGAAATGTAGATGATGTAATCTGTAGTGAATATAATTTCCTTACTAGTTGCTGAATTTTTGAGTTATATAATCCTGAAGTTTCTTATCTGTGTCATGTGACTAGGAATTAGACCCACCAACTCACACAGAGACGTGTGGACAGGAAGTCTAATTCTCTATGTATTCCTATGGGAGCCTCACTTTCAGTCTCATTGGAATGAATAGAGAAGTGACTGGCTTCCTGCCCTGGGTCAGTTGAAGGTCAGGGAGTTGGTCACATGACCCAGCTACAATAAGAAGAGAGCTTATTACTCACAATTACATTCTCTGATAAGAAAATGACAATCACTACAGATTACATCATGCACCTTTCTAACAGGTCAGAGAATAAACATTTTTGCGGGAGTTCTTCTTTAACCCCTTCCCGACCGGCGCCGTACATGTACTGTGGTGAGGATTACAGCTTTCAAAGTGCAATTCTTATTCTGGCCACTAGATGGCAGGCCATGATAAGAAATGAGCAATCATGAGTTTTAATTCAAGATTAAAAATCAGAGATTGCTTATATTGAAAAAATAAAAAAGTACAATATATTAGCTCATATTTGAGCTTTCAAATAATAAAAAAAAAAATTAAAAATGTTAAAAAATATATAAAAAATAAAAAAATATAAAAGTTTAAATCACCCCCCTTTCCGTATAATTAAAAAATAAATACCTAAATAAAAATAAATATAGACATCATGGGTATCACCGTGACCGAAAACGCCCGTACTTTTAAAATAAAATAAAAAATTCCAACACGGTGAATTGTGTGGCAGAGAAAAGCGTCAAAATAGCGATTTGCTGTTTTTTGTCGCTTTTTTAAAAAAAAAAATGAAATAAAAAGCGATCAAATAGTCATACACACCCCAGAATGGTATCAATAAAAACTTCAGATCGCCCTGCAAAAAATGAGCCCCCATACAGCTCCGTACGACGACCCAAAAAAAAAACAAAAAAAAACAACTTTATTATTTTTTTTATCACTATCAAAACACAAGAAAAACTATACATGTTAGGTACCACTGGATTCGTACTGACCTGTAGAATGAAAGTAACTGGTCAGTTTTAATGAACAGCGAACGCCGTAAATAAACCCGGAAAACTGTAGCGGAATAGTGTTTTTTTGCAATTTCACCCGATTTGGAATTTTTTTTCCGCTTACCACTACACCATATGCAATAATAAATGGTGGTGTTTGAAAGTACAACTTGTCCCGCAAAAAACAAGCCCTCATACAGCTATGTGAACAGAAAAATAAAAAAGTTATGGCTGTATGAAGGCAAGGAGCAAAAAACGAAAACGCAAAACCGAAAAAACCTCCGGTCGTGAAAGGGTTAAGCAATAGAGGCTTGGCATAATAGACATAGCCACCAAAGAAAGGTTGGGGGAAATCACGTGCGTGTCAGCTTCTACGACATGAAATGGCCCTCCACGGTCCATGCTCTCTAGCGCTTGCATTGTCGTGTCTAACTTGCAGATTTGTGTATAATCTCCTAAACTGGATTTCTGTGATATTCCCAGGCATAAAGTCTGATTGATCAGAACCGATTACTGAAAATATCACTGCCTCTAACCATACTTCAAGGATCTTTGCCAAAATCTTGTCATCATCAAGGTTAAAAAGTGATATTGTTCTGTACGAGCTACACTGGTCCAGAGGTTTACCTGATTTATCACTTCAATGGTGGCCTTAAAAAAATAAAAATAAAAAAAAAAGTGGTTAGCTGTTCTGTTCAAACACATACATGAGCAGATTCGATTATCAAGCACAGAGAGTCTCTGTGTCTAGCTTGTGCCACTCAACCGGGAAGCCATCCGTACCAGGGGACTTCGTGGAGGCCATGAGGATGACGGCAGATTTCATTTCTTCCTGCATAATAGGAGAGGCCAGCATTTGACTATCCTCCCATGACAAAGTTGGAAGGGCTGTCTCACATAAATAACAACTCTGGTTAAGGTGTTTCCCTCATTATCACACCAATATTCAGTTATTTTCTGTTTGCACCTTCTAGCTACGGGGGGAAATCTAGCCACATAGGGTTTAAGCGCCTCTGTCAAGCCAAGGCTTGTTGTGGCTCGAAAATTACCACTAGAAGTGGTGCATGATCCATGATACCTCTCCCTGATGAAACGAGAGGGCGCATATCCTTACTTGAGAGAGAACCGACAAAAACAGGAGAACTGCTGTAGAGTAGGTGTCTCCACACTTTCACCAAATTATGAGCCTCTGCCCAATCCAGTAGGGATTTATTGTGATTTAATTGAGGGCTCAATCTGTCGTTCAAAGGGTCTAAAGTAGCGTTATAGTCGCTTACGATAATAAGAGGAGCAGCCAGAAGTGACGCTATCTTTACTATTATGTCATCTAGGACCCCTTTGTGAAATGGTGGTGTATTGTACAATTCTATAGTCAAATAGTCCTAGCCCCTGATGACAGCATGAAAAATAACATACCGTTTTTTTCGCGTTATAAGACGTACCTGATGATAAGACGCACCCCAGATTTTAGAGTAGGAAAATAAGAAAAAAATATTTTTCATCAGACCTCATATCAGACCCCCCATAAATTTCAGGACATCACATCAGACCCCCATATCAGCCCTCCATCAGACCTCAGATCAGCCCCCATATCAGCCCACTGTGCGCCCATCAAACTTCAGATCAGCCCCCATATCAGCCCACTCTACCCCCATCAGACCTCAGATCAGCAGAATGTGCCCCCATCAGACCTCAGATCAGCAGAATGTGCCCTCATCAGACCTCAGATCAGCCCACCCACACCCACATAAGGATAAAATAAAAACCTCCCTTACCTCTCCTGCGCTGCGGCTCCGGGTCCGGCTCTCCTCTGTCCTCCCGGCCGGCGCTGCACTGTCACCTGACTGCGTGCAGCATCAGGTCATAGGGCGCGCACTACGTCCTGATGCTGTATGCGGTCTGAACAGTGCAGAGCCGGCCCGCAGAAGACAGAGGAGCGCCGGACCCGGAGCGGAGCCGCGGCGCAGGAGAGGTAAGGGAGGTTTTTATTTTATCCTTATGTGGCTGGGTGGGCTGATCTGAGGTCTGATAGGGGTCCTGGCACGTAATATATACTACTTCCCACTACTTTTGGGGGGAAAAAAGTGCGTCTTATAAAGCGAAAAATACAGTACCTTCCTGAGATATGTAACTGAAAAGGAAGGGATTTAACAATAAGGACCGAGAATTGACTAGCATAATTGGAATTGTGGTTTGCATTGTGGTATGCCCTACCCAAGGTCACTTGGGTGAGAAGACATTCTGTCCCCACAAATAAGTTTCCTGGTGAATAATATTGTCAGGGTTATAGACTTTCAGGCAGTTAAATGGGTTTTCCGAAACTTTACTGTTCTCTGGATGGGTCATCAGTATCTGATTGGTGGGTGTCTGTCACCTGGGACCCCGCTGATCAGCTGTTTGAGAAGGCACCGGCTTTCTCAATAGCGCTGCGGCCTTCTCTTTCCTCACTAAATGCAGAGCTATCGCAGTTCAGCCTCATTTACTTCAGTGGGGCTGAGTGGTGCCTAGGCCATGTGACTGATGTACGTGATTTCACATAGCCTAGCCTTAGGTGAGAGATGGCCGATGCGCTACTGTGAGCGCCTTGAGTGCCTTCTCAAACAGCTGATCAGCGGGTGTCTGGGCCCCATTGATCAGATACTGATGACCTAGATCTTCATTAGTAAAGTCTTGGGAGAACCTCTTTGAGAACAAGAGACCAATTGATATTGAGACTCCTTACATACCATGATATAATCCTACGGTAGGTAGGATTATAGGTAGATAGGTAGCTATCAATGAAATGTAGAGAGAAATGGAGGCTCACAGAGGATTCACAACATCCACATCTATAAAAGACAGCTGAATAGAAAAACCTCTCCCGCTCAGACACCCCCCAACCCCTCTGAGCTTACCATCCCAAACAGTAAACTATATAAAACTCTAGTATCACACAGAAATTGATGTGCAATCTCATGTAGTCCTCAGACAAGGGACCAAGTCCATAGAGCCAGGTAGATGTACAAACTGCTTGAGAGCTCATAGGCGACCTGTGTATGGAGATGGTGAAAGCTGCAGGGAAAGAAAAAAAGGGCACACCTGCAGCAAAAACAGCAGATGCCAGTCAGTTCAACCCATACAAAGGTCCACAGGGTCTCAGCCGATCCAGAGAGATGATTGGTGGGAGCATCTGTGAAAGACATCTCAGGGTCACCTATCTAGCCAATCAGAAGCTTCCTCTGGGTTTTACGAAAAAGCTTTTTCTTCTGGACTTCAGATGTAATGTCAGGATAGAAAGAGGGCCTAGTCTTCCCAAACTGCTGCAGCAAGGATGCCGTCTCTGTCTGATAAAGCGGCATGCTGGGGCAAGGCAAGGGCGTGGGCTGTTGGCAAGGGCTTGTTCAACAACAAAACAAGAAGATAAAGTAATCAGAGACAAACTTGATTAATTGCTCCGCAAACGCCTCCAGGTCATCACCCTCTGCCCGCTCTCGGATACCCAGTAAGCGTACATTATTCCATCTGTTGTGGTTTTCTGCATCTTCTGCTCTTGGCTGCAGAGTTTTCTATTGCTGCTGGAGAGTGTGGGTGACATTATTTCCCTCAAGGACAATGTCCTCAACATCCCTTAATTGGTGTTCCACCTCTGGTTCTGTCCGGTATTTTATCAGTGTCATGCCAGAGACAATTAAGATCTGAGTGGAAGTGATATCATAGCAGTGAGCACAACCTGGAAAAAGGCAGTGGCACACATACAGAAAGACTAAATATACATGTGGTTGTGGAATACCCAGCTAGGTATATAATTAGAGGGTGATGACAAGAACAAGTAACCACTGCAGCAGGCAATGTAGACTAATAAGCATCAAGTAGTGCAAGCATACCTCCCAACCGTCCCGGATCCAGCGGGACAGTCCCGGATTGCAGTGGCTGTCCGGGTACGGCGGAGGTATGTCCCGGTCTCTGGCAGCTGTCTCTGCAGCACTCTCCGTACCTTCTGCTATCTGTGCCTCATGTCTGGGCGGGGGGCGGGTCCGGTGTCAGTCAGCATTGGCTCTGACCCCTCTAGACAAGAGAATAACATCTCCTGCTGGTGATGCTGCTGCTAGGAAAAAGGTGAGTATAAGGTTTTTATTTTTTTTTTTTAACTTTCTGAGAGGGGACTGCACTGTGTTTATTATCCCTGTACGGTGACATCACTGTGTTTATTATCCCTGTACGGTGACATCACTGTGTTTATTAATGCTGAAATCACTGTGTTTATTATCCCTGTACTGTGACATCACTGTGTATTATCTCTGTACTGTGACATCACTGTGTTTATTATCCCTGTACTGTGACATCACTGTGTTTATCATCTCTGTACTGTGACATCACTGTGTTTATTAATGCTGACATCACTGTGTTTATTATTCCTGTACTGTGACATCACTGTGTGTATTATCCCTGTACTGTGACATCACTGTGTTTATTATCTCTGACATCACTGTGTTTATTATCCCTGTGCAGTAAGGGGACTGGGTGAGATTAGCTTATAGTGGGCAGAGTTAGGGCGTGGCCTAGTGCTGGAAAAGTTTGCCGCGTGCCACACAATATGTCCCTCTTTGTCTCTTTACAAAGTTGGTAGGTATGGTGCAAGCAGCTATACAATACATAGTAACATAGTTCACAAGGCTGAAAAAAGACATCTGTCCATCCAGTTCGGCCTGTTATCCTGCAATGGCCAGAGTTGTATAAGCACACAGGTGTCCAGTCACTGAGCTTAATAGAGTGTTACAAACACTTACATTACCCCCTCCGATGCTCAGAAAATCATCACCGCCCCAGGCAGAGTGGACAGGAGATAGGCCCAGAGGGCAACCACAGACAGAAGAGAGCAGCAAGCAGGAGAGGTAAGATGATGCACACCACATGGAGGAGGTCTGCAGCTTGGAATATAAGCATAGTCTGCCTTGCCAGGTCCAGAGGCTACTCCTCACTAATGAGGTCCCAACTGACAATTCCCCAAAGTCCCATGCCAGAGAGGTCAAGCGGAGCTGGTGAGGTGGATACAATTAGTGCCGCTCCTGACTACCAGTCCCATACGTTCAGAGCCACAATAGCCACAGGTGCAAAAACCAGGGTAGCTAGTCAGAGAACACTGCTAAACACAACAGGTTCGAGAACCCCTAGAAACACAGTCCAGGTATGCAGAAGGTCCACATGTGCCAGATGATCAGGATACAAGCAGGATAATGTTGGAGCTCAGAAGATGTGCATCCTCGTGCCATTAAAGCCGGGGATGACAACCCTGAAATGATCATATTTACCTGCTCCACACTGATTTGGTCTTCATTCCTGGCTCCTTTGTTTCCTTCCTTAAGTCTGGGGTTTGTTTTCTTCCTCCCTAGCATGGGCATGGTCACCTTATCCTCTTTTGCCAACTGCAAATGGTTGGCTGGAGAGGATCAGGTGACCATGTTGGGGAAGAAGAAAGTAAACCCTGGACCAAACAATGAAGACACAGGAGCCAGTGTGGAGGACCAGAATGGCATAGAGCACATAAGTATGATGCTTTCATTAAAGGGGTTATCCCATGACTGATGTAAAAAATTAAAATCAGACATCATATAGTACACGACAATCTCCTTCTAACAAAACTAGAACCAGCCCTGTACCTCACATGGATCCAGAGATCTCCACATTCATTGCTCTGCTGGATTTATATCAAGCTGAAAGCTCAAAGGGAGTGTCCATTCTGCTGCAGCTAAAGGGGGCGTGTCTCAGCTCTCCCTATCACAGCTCAGGAGGCAGTTGAAGATTTAAACTGAGCATGTGCGGCCTTCTCAGTGAGCAGGTCAAAGAAGAAAAATAACAAACAGCAGGTGGCGCTATACAGATAGATTTTATTGAATAACTTAGTGGCTAGGCTGAATTTTAGATGCAATTACAAAAGTATTCAGATCCAGGTGCTGGTTTGAAAACTATAGACTACTTTTTGTGGGACAACCCCTTTAAGGAAGACTGCTGGCACCTGTTAGAAATTGTGTATTCCCAGACAACCCCTTTAAATGGGTTATATCAAATTATCTCTTGGATAACTAATAGATCAGTGGATGTCTGACCCACTGATCACAAGGATTTATTTATTTTATGCACTTATATACAGACATTAGCATCAAGCTGTCCCCAGTCGAAGTTCCCTATCAATAGGGGAGGAAACCCACACAAACATGGGCAGAACATACAAACTGCATGCAGATGTTGTTCTTGTTCAGATTTGAACCTAAGACCCTATATGCTGCAAGACACCAGTGGTAACCACTGAGCCACCATGCTTCCCGCCGTTGTACTAGTCTGTCTATGGGAGTCCTATAGAGATGAATGAAACAGAATTGAGCATGCTCAACCTCTAGCTCTATTCATTTCAAGAGGCCCCGCGGTGTAAGGGACCTTTGTTCTTGTGATGAATAGGGTCGCTCCCAGTGGTGGAACCCTACCTATCTAATAGTTATCCCCTAGCCTCAGGATATAACCAGGGGCTAAACAGTATGCAGTAAACTCCTTTTAGTGGTGGCCGCAGGGAGTCAGAATGTTATACTCTATCTATGCAGTGGAGCTATGCATCAGCTCTGCAACATTACTCTGACTTTCATTCCTTTTCCCCCCCTCAGATCTACCAGAAGATCCCCCTGACAGACCCCTCTTTCGAACGCACACAGAACATGGTCTCCACCATCAAGAAATTGAGTCTATCCAATGGCCCTCTGGGGTCACACCACAGCTTCTCTCCCATTCACCTGCCACCCTCAGCTGGCAGTACCTGAGGACAGTCCAGGCCTTGGTGGAGGTGCACACAGGCCAGTGATCATCATACCTACATCACAAATCAATACAGTCCAACATATAGTAGTAATCAATAACCTGCATCACCCTCTGGACTGATCCCGGCAGACTTAATTGGTGCTGGGATAAACAATCAGGAATTTTAGCTGGTGGTTGGGAATAGAAGAGAGTCTATGATCAATATGGTGGCCAGACCTAACTACACTGCATTTGGAAAGTCTTAAGACAGACCCTTTCACATTTAGTTATGTTGTGGCCTTATGCTAAAATAAAATAAAAAAAAAAATCAAGTTTTCCTCTCAGTCTGCACTCAATCCCTCTTAATGAGAAAGTGAAAACAAAGTTTTAGAAAGGTTTTCAAATGTATTAAAAAAGATATACTAACATTTTGCATGGACATAAGTATTGTACTACGACAATTGAAATTTAGCTCTGGGGAACCCCTCATTTCTCTTGATCATCTTTTGAGCTTCGATTGGAGTCACATGTGGTAAATTCAAAAGATTAGACATGATTTGAAATGACACAACCTTGTCTATATAAGTTATCACAGCTGACAATGCATATCAGAGCAAAAACCAAGCCATGAGGAGGAAAGAACTGCCTGTAGAGCTCAGAGACAGGACTTGGTGGAGGCACAGATCTGGAGAAGAATACAAAAAAATGTCTGCTCCACTGAAGGTTTGTGAGGGTATTGAGTAGATATTAGGAAAACATTATTTAACCTTATAGTGAACTATATATATCTATGCAAAGCTTCAAGATGGCGCCGGCATCCTGTACACCACCCTGGAATGCAAGGAGAGGTTCCCATGGAAACCTCAGCCCACATGAGGATTGACCAATTAACGAGGAACCTGGTGCCTTATCACGCTTCAAGCTGCCCACCTATATTTTGTATATGATAAGACTCACTGTGTGCCTAATAAAGCTTCATTGCGCTCCTACTCCTACTGAGAGAGGATCTATACCTGAGTCTTTATTCTGGTGTATTTCTTCCTGCATGCACTCAGTACATTCATTAGGACAGAGGTGGACAAAGGGTTGAGGTCATGTTAGATCTCCCCCAACATCTGGTTCTCAACGTGGGGCCACCAGAGGACGCGGTTACTCGGAGAGAACTGACAAGTGGGAGTCCTGAGAAAACGGAGACGGTTCAACTGAAGGAGACTGATCACCTCCATACGAGCACGGTAAGTCTGCTGATTCTATGAGTCTTACTGGTGCCCTTGAGCCGTCCCCCGTTAGTATTGGGTCCCCCTAGTTCGGTTTCCCCGAAGTCCCTAGGCGACAGGGAATAGGCCGCAGCCGCTGTGTGGCTCCAAGTACCCTTGTAGTTTAAACAAAAGTCGTCCACACCTTTGTCCACCATCTGGGTTGTTTTCTGTCTGTCTGTCTTTGTAAAGTTCCCTTAATAATGAGGAGAATGCACACCTGTGATCTGTTGGGGTGCCGTGATCAACGGGAATTTGTTCCCCCATAACACTTATAGTTATAGAGAATCACGCACTCACTTGAGATATATGCAATTAGGATTTATTAGGGACAAAGTCCCACAAGGAGCTTATGAATTAAAAATATACAGCTCTCCGAAAATATGTATATAAATCAGGAAATATATCAGTATTTGCGCTTAATGCAGAGACGTTTCGGTCGTTCTGACCTTTGTCAATCAAACGCTGAAAATGAAAAAGGAAAATATTAGTAATCTAAAAGACTTACTAAAAGCTATGAGGTACATATGGGATACATGCTATATGGCTAGTGAATGGTAAAACATAAGTAATACCAAGAGAAAGGTTGTCTCTAGGATTGTTTGAAAGCTGGTATGAAAGCATATAAAAGAGAAGCCAGGAGCGTATAAAGCTACTGGCTGGGGTAGATATCATGGTGCCTCAATGTGGGGGCTGCAGGAGGCTGGTCACGCCGGAAAAAACAAGTATAAATACACGTTTAAATACACATTCTTACCATTTAGGAGAAGGTGTGTGTAGGTATTGCAGAGCTGTATGTGGCAGCATGCGGAAGCGCTATTTATGGCGTCCCGGGGAGGAGGAAATGCCCGGCCGCGTCCGGAAACCGGAACGATGGCGGCGGCCATATTGGAAAAGGGCGCGCATGCGCAATAAGTAAAAAAGGAACGGGCGCCATATTGGAAATGGGCGCGCCTGCGTGTATGGAGATAAAGGAGCGGGCGCCATTTTGGTTGTGGTAGCGCATGTGTAGTGAATATATGAGAATGTAGCAGCCATCTTGGAAGTGGTATATATGCAAAATGACTGGTGTGATGTAAGGTTATGTGATTATAATGATGTGGGTGTACAAAAATAGTGGTGGTGTGGTGAGATAGTGAAGATGTATAATGAATGAGTGTGTAAAGATGGGAAGAAAGGAGAAAAGAAGGGGAAGGAAAGAGAAAGGGAAGGAATAATATAAATGGAAGGATAATGGAGGAAAAAAGGGGAGGAGAAGTGTAGCATGACCAGGAACCTGATACTACCTTGTGTAGTTGGAGTTTTTCAACGAGTCTGGAAAGAAAGAAATGAGAAAAATATGAGAAAAATTAGTATCTGATATTAGATGCAATATATTATATACAATTAAACATGAAGGCTGTGTACCTTGAACTATAAAATATTAGGCCTTATAATTGGCAACTGTACTGTGCGTTCTCTTGCAAAATTATTAAAATACCTGGTGTTAATACCCACCGTCTGAAAAGTTAGTACACGGCTGTGTACCTTGAACTATAAAATATTAGGCCTTATAATTGGCAACTGTACTGTGCGTTCTCTGGCAAAATTATTAAAATACCTGGTGTTAATACCCACCGTCTGAAAAGTTAGTACACGGCTGTGTACCTTGAACTATAAAATATTAGGCCTTATAATTGGCAACTGTACTGTGCGTTCTCTGGCAAAATTATTAAAATACCTGGTGTTAATACCCACCGTCTGAAAAGTTAGTACACGGCTGTGTACCTTGAACTATAAAATATTAGGCCTTATAATTGGCAACTGTACTGTGCGTTCTCTTGCAAAATTATTAAAATACCTGGTGTTTAATACCCACCGTCTGAAAAGTTAGTACACGGCTGTGTACCTTGAACTATAAATATTAGGCCTTATAATTGGCAACTGTTACTGTGCGTTCTCTTGCAAAATTATTAAAATACCTGGTGTTAATACCCACCGTCTGAAAAGTTAGTACACGGCTGTGTACCTTGAACTATAAAATATTAGGCCTTATAATTGGCAACTGTACTGTGCGTTCTCTTGCAAAATTATTTCACGGCTGTGAAGGCAAAATATTGTAACCAAAAAAAATAAATGCGGAGGGGGGCTAGCGGAATAGGACGTGGACGAGGACGGGGGCGCGGAAATGCTGTTGGGGGCCTTGTTGAAGCCAGTAGGGATACAATGTGTGCTGGTGAGGATCAGCCAGGATCCCGCTCATCCAGAATCCCTGCCTTTATGGGACAGTTAAGCAGGGGGCGGTTACACCGCTGTTGAGGCCTGAGCAGGTTGAACAGGTGGTGCAATGGATAGCCGATAGCGCTTCCACACAGTTGTCCACCAGCCAGTCATCCACACAGTCTCACTATGACCCTCCTTCCTCCACACCAGGCCAACAGAGTCATCCAACATTGACCGCCTCCCAGGA